>WEIV01019374.1:1258-21381 GCA_013390005.1 Calyptomena viridis | reverse complement strand
CGCAGGCCGTGGGGCGCCGAGGCGTGCGCGGCGCAGCTGCGTTCTGGCTCCTGGAGGGTTTTTCCGCAGGGCGTTGGTAAAATGGTTCTTGGTTAACCCTCGCAGGCTCATCTGCAATGAGCTGAGGGCAGAGCCTCTTAAACTGTTGAGCTTTTTTTTCTGCCAGAGAAAATGGAATGCGATAAAACAGTAACTTTAATATAATTCTCAGAAAAATCCCAGGGTTTGCTAGGCAAGGCTCTGAATAACTACTATCGGGAAACATTTTAGTTGATTTTGCTCTTAAATTAATACACCAGCACAGTAAGATAGTTTTGGAATCTACCAAAAGTCCTGATTATAACATATTGAGATTTTACTATTACATGTTACTTGGTTGAAGCAATTGCTTCACTCAAACACGGGTTAAATGCATGAGCGGGGATGTGTGCATCTCTTGGCAGCCAGTAATGTGAGTTTCAGGGTGTATCCCTTTGCCAGGAGGGGACCTGCACTGACAAAGTTTGTGTTAGAGATACATAGTGTAATTACCCGAGTTAGGCTGAAGTAACTGATTATCTCTCAAGTTTATTATTAAGTGGTAATGGATGTCAAGGTGTGCAGGTAAACTTAATAAAATACATAGGGTACAGCTGTTTTAGTATTTCAACTTACGTGGATGCAGACGTAAAGTTACGTAGAGTTAATCAGTTACAAACGGGTCATTTTAACCTTCTTCACAGCTGAAAAAAGTCGTTTTAGGAAATTTTGCTGTGCCAGGTATTATTAGAGATGTAACTAGATGTGGAGAATTTGACAAGGATAATCCTGTGAGGAAAGGTAGGATGGAATGTACAAATACTGCAGTTAAGTCAGTTGTCAGCTCTTTATTGTAATTGGCTTAAATGAATGTATTTGGAAAAAAATGGCAAAGTTTTCTTCTAGTAAAAAACCTTTTTGAATGTTTCCAGTTAAATGTTATCCAAGCAAAGTCATAAAATGAGTTTATAGATAGCCTTACATTAAAGGGTAAAAGACTACAAGGAAATAGCAATAATAATTATTGTCCAATATGTCACATTTGTCTTTGCAGAGATTCTGCAAAAGGATGCTCTCAAGATAACACTTGCAGAGGAGAAAGAAACTATTCCTGCTCTTCCTCTTCTGACTTTTACTCCAGTCTTGGGTTGAAAGACTTTGACTCTGTAGGTGACGTTTCTGGAACAGAGGAGGATACAGACTCAGCTGTCTTATATGGAACTTTGCGAGGAAGTGTTGTTGGATTACGATACTACACAGGGATTGTAAGTGCCTGATAAATTATGAAGTGGAAGATAAAGTCAGCTTCAGAAAAAAAAAAAAATCGAAAATTCGTAGAATTTATGACAAAGTATAATCCTAATGGATTATATTATATATATTAATTTTGTCTTTTTTTTCCTTGCTTGCTGTATTCTGAATTCTTAATGGGAAGTTCTTAATCTAAAACTTTAATTCAAAATTTAATTGAGGAAGCAAGCCAGTTTAGTTCTTTGGTAGCTCTGCTCACCCATATAAGGCAAATGAAAGTGACTGAAAACAAGAAATTAGATAAGTTTTTAAACTGTTTACATGGGCAAAACAGGATGTTTATTACCTTATAAAACATGTCAGCAAAGGAAGGTAGTTCTTGCTCTCGCGAATACTTTGGAAATCACTGATGTGTATCAGTGTGCTCTTCTATAATGAGTTAGGTATTTTGAGGAAGTGGTAGGTTATTAGACTAAACAGAGTGCTATGCCAGATTAATCTTCAAGCTTCATAATGTTTAAATTCATGAAGTTATAAGATATTTCTTTAAATAATCTGCAACTAAATGAATGCATTTTGGCATTTGTTTGTTTTGCTTTATTAGGTTAATAACAATGAAATGGTTGCACTTCAGAGGGAGCCCAATAATCCTTATGATAAAAATGCAGTGAAAGTAAATAATGTGAATGGAGACCAGGTTGGCCATATAAAAAAAGAACTCGCAGCAGCACTGGCAGGGATTATGGACAACAAACTGGCAGTAGTTGAAGGGTAAGAGAATATGATGCTTTTGGTTCCACGAATATGTGGAAAAGTTTTTTATTCCTACAGTAGCAAATTCTGAAAACACTTTGTTTTCTTTTGATGAAATTGCAGCTCTTGATAATGTGATTAAAGCTTCATGTTGTCAGACCTTTTATGCTGTTGGGACTATTTGCATACAGTTCATTCTTTCCCATATATGATAAAATGTAGTGTCACTAGTGAGAGCAAATTCCTTAAAGATTTTTGTGGAACACTTAAGTGAATGACATTGTGGTTTGTATAAAAGGTTTACACAGTGTGAGTACTATCACCTATCTGGAACATTCTGTGTTTTGATGAAAATAAACAGTATGGAGTACTCTTGGTGAAGAAAGGTTTATTATAAAAAAATTAAAAGATTAGTGCCACGGGTTTTTTTCCTGCTCTTTATCAGGGTTGTCCCTTATGGAGCAAAAAATTCCTTCACCATGCCTCTGCAAATGAGCTTTTGGGGAAGAGAAGAAAACAAGGAAGCAGTGCTAGATCAGCTAAAAAGGCATGGATTTAAACTGGCTCCTCCTCTGAAAGGTAAGCCTTGAAGTTTTGGGCATTTTTCCTTGTAAAAATATTTTGATTGAACTTGACACGGGTTGGAGGAAATGTTTATAAGGGCTTAATCTTCAGGCTAATCTTACTATTCAGAGAATAATTTTTTAACTTAGTAGGGGAATAATAAGGAACTCACAGCTATAATTTTAAACTTCATAAGAAGTTTATGGCTTTTGTGCTTTTTTGTTAACCTGCTAGCAATTGGAAAGGCATTTGAGCATCCTTGGGAATATGCTAGATTACATAAATTCCTTAAAAATCCATAATGATTCCCTCAGCTTTTTAGACTTGAAAAAAGTTTTAAGAAACGTGTTGGACTCTTTCAGGGTGAGGATTTCAGGGATAGTGCTGCTTTTTAGCAGAATGCTAGAATGTGTATCCTACTAGTGAGAAATAAGCAAACAAATGAGATGTCTCTGAGCTAATAAGCTTGTCAGACCTGATGCTTCACAGAGTGAACCTGACACAAAAAACCACCAATGGCTCCTGGAACTAGACTATGTTGAAGCAGTGGTATTCAGCAGTAAGGATACTGCAAAAAGAAACATTTAGTGAGGGATTAGATGTGTTTTACATATACCAAGATTGCAGTTTTTATCTTGTAGGTTCTATTGTGCATAGTTAACAGAAAAAATGTTTCAGGTAAAGAAGTATTTTATGTTATCATTCATCATCCTGTCACCAGGTCAAATTTCATGTTAACACCACAATTTTTAAGAAACCTGGTTGCTGTCTTGAAGGATCCTAAACCACAGCTCATTGGCTGTGAGTCTGAAGAAGCTTTGTGGAAAGCCTTTGTTGGTGATGGGAAGTCAAGCATAAATGGAGGCTAAAAGACAAAGGATAAAAGATACTGTTTTATAGCATACAATCTGACCAGTGTTGTTACTCGTGAGCCAGAGAATGCTGAGATTGGGAAGTCATCATATTGTTGTATTTCAAAATCTATCTTTTTAATGGCAAGTAGGTTCGGAATATGGTTTTGGATCAAAGTGGATTTCTGGGAGAGCTGGTCCAAGCTACAGTGCTCCAGTTCATGCTGCTGTGCAATTGACGACTGAACAGGTTTGCATTTCATACTTAAACAGCTGGAAATTGCAGTTTTAGTAGTAGGGACCTTTAGCATTTTCATTAATAAAGCAGTGCTTGTGAAGTTGGAAGTCTGATGCTTTTTTAAATTTCTTTTGTGACCACAGATGTCCTTTGAAGTCATCTTGAGCTTTTGAACTTTTTTCATTTTTTATACTGTAAGCAGACATTTTATCTGTGACAGCCTCGAGTTTTTTGTAATTTTGTGAGGTTTTGATTGTTCAATAATTATTTTACATTCTTGTTGTGGCCTGTTTCATTTTCTCTGTCCTAATGCTTTATCAGATAACAAGTATGTTAAAATCAGACTTCCAGATTTTGTCTTCAGATTTGGCCCAGGTTGGTAGGTGAAGGGTTGGGTGGTGCTTTGTTTTTGTTTTTTGTTTGCTTTTTTCAAACTAGAGTGAAGTGATCACTTTAGTGAGTGTTGTACAAGCCGTTCCTTCTGAAGCTCTTGCTCATATTTGCTTATGTTTTTCTTGTTAAAACTGAACTTAATTTTTATTTAGCTGTAGTGTAGCTAGCAAGCGTATTCCAGCAAATCAGGTCTAAAATGGCTTACTGGTTACCATATGTCAGGTAATTGTAATTTAATAGTAATTGTTTATTTAAGGAGCTTATTTTTAATTGCAATACTTTTTAATTGCAATTTTTGTGTTCTTTTATGCAGCTTAAAGGTGAATTTGACAAATTGTTTGAGGACCTGATGAAAGATGATAAAATTTGTGAAATGGAAGCAGCAGAGGTATTTTTTAAGCTGTTGTTTTCTTTACAAATATAATTGCTTAAGTATCTAGATCTATATTTTACCTTTGTTTGGATACAGGAGATACTTGAATCAGAAAAAAAATCTTGTAGATACAAAGGACTTTGTAAAAAATTTTTCTTCCCCAAATGGAGTGTCATATTTAATATGGGACTAATGCATAATGTATCTTTTTGATTTGCAGGCTGTCAGTACACTTTTGCTTCCCCATCAGAAGCAGGCTTTAGGTTGGATGGTTTCACGTGAGAACAGTAGTGATTTGCCACCATTTTGGGAGGAGAGAAGTGACTTCTATTACAACATACTGACAAATTTTGCAGAAAAGAAAAGACCTAAAAATGTTCTTGGAGGAATACTGGCTGATGATATGGGACTGGTAATACTTGCCACACTTGAGGGTTTTTTAACAGAATGTGTATGCATGCTTCTTGGTTGGTTGATCATTTGGTTTGTTTTCATGTGTGAAACAGATTATGTTCTTTTCTGTTATGCAGGGTAAAACACTTACTACTATTGCACTGATTCTCACAAATTTTCAAGATGGCAGGCCCCTTCCTGTTGAAAAGATCACAAGTGATAAGTTTTGTGAGGTGAGATGAAAGAAAAAGATTGTTTTAACAGTTAATGTAGCAGTTAAAAATACTTGTGCCTAGTAACTTTCTGTATGATGAACTTTGTGTACCTTTGGTAGAAAAAGTTATTCAGGTACATCAAGTAAGAGGAGTTTGGATAGATTAATTGGAGGTAGGTGGACTGTGTTACTTCAGAGTATATAACTGAGCTGTAGACTGTGCTATCTTAGGAGTGTATGCTTAAATATACTCTGAAGAAAGAATTTATGAAGACAAGTGTTTTTTAACAGCTGTTTTTATATATTCAGAAATTCCTTATAAATTTCTCCTATAGACAAGTCGTGGCTGCACAAATAGAAATGATGTTTTTTTCTGGGAACGTGCATCCATAATTCTTGTGTGGTTTGGAGAAAATACCCGAAACAACCAAAACAGCAAGGAGAGGGTCTTGATATAAAGTAAATAAATAAATCTTGGGTTATATTTTTGCCAAATATTGGAAATGAGTAGAGGAGGGGAAACTACATTTGGTGAACTAACACCAATGTACAAACTCTTCTTAGGTAGTGTAGTTCGAGTGCTTTTTGCTTTTATTATGACGTGATTTTCAAGTTGGTGAAATACACTAAATGCTAGAATTAGGTGATTTATGCCATATTCCCTGACAGCGTTAAGGCTGGGGGGGTTTGTTTTATCACATTTGTCTAACCTTAACAAAATAATCCTTTGTGTTTGACTTCAGAATGTTAACTGGGAAATGTGGTTAGTGTGTTTTCTTTCTAGGACAGCTGTGCAGAGCAAGTTTCTCTCATCTGCTTCTTTACAGTTTCATTAGAACTCTGTGTGTGGCTACAAAAAAAAAAAATTTTTCAGCACATTTAAGTGAGTGACTGACTTGCCATCAAGCAAGTGTCTCATGTTTCAGAGCAGAAATCAATGGTCAGATGAGTGTAATAATGTTGGCAGTTTTTTCAGTTGCTACACTAAAGAATAAAAGTTTCCATTCCTCAATAGGAATCTGGTACTAACAGCATGAACAGCGTTGGACACACACTGTGTAAAGGTGACAGCAGACTAATCTACTAGTCTAGTAATGTTTGCATGATAATTAATGCAAAAAATTAAGTTGTCTTGTGTGGTCAGTGCTAGTCTTCACAAACTCTTGAGAAACGCCATATTCGAAGTAAATAAAACATACCTTTAAAGGTATGTTATAATCTTCTCAGTTGACACATGAGAAGATTAAGCTTCGTGTGATAAAGTTGCATGCTGCTAGGAAAGTTACCACATTCAGGAAATGGATTCTGAGATCTTTTTGCTTTCCTTTTTCCTTCCTTACAAGTTAAACGGGAGCACTTATGCACCTGTTAGAATCTTTTTTTATTTAAACAGTAAACATTAGTAGTTAAATTGTCATTAAGTATTAAGCCATGTTTTTGGAAATATTTTAAAGTAATGAGGAAATTGCAAGTATTTAGAAGGATTTTATCACACCCTTATCAAAACCTGTAGTTTTCAGGTTGTATTAGAGTTTATAGATGTATATAAAAAATTGTACATACTGTTAGTATGTTTTGTAACTCATCATGCTCTTGAACATGACTGAAGAAATGTGTAGGGCTTGAAGTTTTCTTGCAGTAACTTTCCCTCACTGTCCTCCCTTGCAAGGAATTTTAATATGGATGGCCTAACTGGTAGCACATGGGAAAAAAAAAAAAGGGACCAATAAGGAGAGAACACATTAGTATGAGCAGCCTCTGGTGAAAGTTACTTTTGTCAGTACTCTGGAAAGGAGGAAATGCATACTTTCATGAGGCTCAATATGAGTGTCACCAGAAAATCATAACCTTTACCAAAGCTGAAATGGCTAGCAGCATCCAAGATATTTATTTTTTTCCAGAGCATTGAGCATTTGAATGAGATACTGTTTATGGCAGTGAGGGGAGAGCCTGTTTCTACTATTATTTAGTCTGAAAAAGTGATGATAATGTCTTTCAAAGCCCTACACCCTGCTGCCCCCATTTCTTATTCTATTGTACATTAAATTGATACTATCAAAGTTTGGAAATTTTGCCATCTTCAGGATTGTATTAAACTTTCTTTTTATTATACAAATATATTTATATGCATCCTTAGTCAAGTTTAAATCTGGTTCTCAAGCATAAATTTACTTACCTGAGATACAGCAACACTATTTCTGCAAGCAATGTTGCTTTCAGTTTTGACATCAGCTCTGTTCTAATGCCTTTCTTTTTGTGTTTGCTTCTGATATGCTGTTTTTGTCAGTGTGAAGACGTGACTTTTTGTTCACTTCTTAGTAGAAGACTTTAAAAAAACCCCACCACAGCAGAATAACATCTCCTCTCTAATCCGTGATGTTGTCGCATTTTTTCTGTTAATGTTGCTGTTATTATTTCGGGCAATGTAGTTATCATTATTAGTATTTACCTGTTTAACCTGTAAAAAACCTTTACAATTTAGAGTAAAGCTTTAAATAACATTTACTGTTAACAGTACAATGCTTAAATTTGTTTTTTCCTTTTTTTAGACAGTTTGGTTTTGACTAGGTGCAAGCTCAGTACACATTTTCTGACTTTGTATATATTTAAGACTGTTTTAAGAGTATTTTTCCTTTTTGATCATAGTGCCAGTAAATAATACTTGTCCTATGCAGTAATAAGTATTGTTAAACAGCTAAAGGTAGTTTTAATGGAAGTTTGTACGTGTTCTTGATCAAATTTTGCTAAAGTTGGTTTGATAACCAAGCTAAAGACTATGTGTATTTTTCATTAATACCAATTTCTTCTTTATGAAATAGACTCTAGAAGTGTGATGCAGCCTGGTGTTTCGAATGCAAAAAAGTTTGGTGCTATTCCTTTGAAATACTCAAGTTGTCTTCTGAAAAGGTAGGTAACTGGAATAATCTTTTTTGTTGGTTTGCTACGTAGATTTTGAGTAAAAATAAAGTGGTACTTGGTTATGATTAACCTTAGCCTGTTCTGTTCCTCACCTTTGAGTATGGTGTGCTTCTGCTTAGGCTTGTCAGAAGTGTTCTGTTTTTGAGTTGCACTTTAGAATTTTTAAAAAAAACATAAACTCATTCTATGTGGCTTGTGTGACTGCCTGCTTGGATACCTCCTTCAGCAGTAAAGATGCCTAGTAATGTTGGTGTGCAGCATCTAAAAGACTGACTATGAAGTAATCTTCCTTCTAGTATCAATTGGGTTTTAAGTGTTTAAGAAATACTTTGCAGGCATGCTTCTGATGGAGACCACTTTGATCTGATGAAGTTGTGAAGCTTATTAGTGTGTCTGAACCTTCTCATCAAACTAACATCTTATAATTGATGTGAAATTTGGTGATAATCTGTAGCAAGTTTTGTGAGCATCATTCACCCTGCAGCTCTGTGTTCTGTGTTTTCGATTTTTCTGACCCTTTTAAAGAGAAAACTTTCAAATCATGGTATCTTATTTGTGATATCAATTTCATTTCCTTTATGCTCTTGAGATTTAATGTGTAAATTCAAGCAGTAGTAGACTTGTGGGTTTGCTTTGTTCTGTTTTTGTTTTTAATTTCTTAATAACTATATCTTAGAGATAAAGCCAAGAAACCCAGATATTCAGGAAGCAGTGACTTGGAAGAGTCTCAGGAATGGCTCCTGCAACAAACAGAAAGTAAGTTGCAAGAATGTTTTTGTGGTTTTTTTAATTGGTTACTGTGATAACTGGCGTCTTCCTTTCAATGCCCAACTGAAAAGGATTTCTGATTAACTGGAAAAGGAATTAACTACTGGGGGGAATTTTTTGTTGTTTGGTTTTGGGGGGTTTTATTTGCTTGGGTTTTTTTAACCAAAACTTTAAGTAGAAAGTTTTAGAAATTCCTGAGTGGGAAAGCAATATTTTGGTCATAAGTGTTGTAGTTTGTTTTCTTAGCTGAACAAGTAGTGGTGCAACCAGTTATGAGCAGGGTCAAATGAATGATGAAAACCAGAATTGCTGAGATTTTTAGAAGGTGATATAAGACTTGTTGTGAGGGCACTAGGGTTGGAAAAACACCTTCTGTCCATCTTTTGTAGCAAATATCCAAATTGTGATCATGAAGAGAAAATAATGTGTCATTTGTTCAACTTGCATGAAAAAAAATATTAAGGTCTACAAGTACTCTGGAGTAAGCAGTTAAGTTTAGGTTTAAAATACTAGAAGTGAGGCCTGTGCTAAACTGTATCGTTTTTAATGACTGGTGAACTGCATTCCTCTGAAGACTTATAACCTAAAATAGATGTATAATATACTATATTTCTGCACACATGCAGGTAAGAGGTCAAGGAATGTCTGGAAGTTGCATTTAGCCATTTGATTTAGTTCAGGTAGTCTTCTGAGGAGCAGGGAGTTGGAGTTGATGATTTTTATGGGTTCCTTCCAGCAAAAGATACTCTATTATTAATTGGATACATGAAGTAGTTTGGTTAACAAGTTTGACTGTTAGGAAATGTGTCATAAAAATAAATGTAGGCATATGCTCTGCATGGTGTGACAAATCTCCATTTTTATGGCTTTTTACATCACAACTTCTTGTGTCATCCAAGCAGATCCAGGTTTTGCATCCGTTCATCCACCTTCATCTGCTTGTTTAAAAAGACCAGCAAAGAGAAAAGGTAATAATGGGATAAATAGATGATGTTTATTTCTGAGGTTTTTTAACTCAAGTATTACACATATTTAATAAATGAAGCTTATGTTTTTAGAAATTGCTTTGATGCTGTTTGGGTGAAGAATTTCAGGGATCCATGAGTTTCTTGAACTTCTATTTTGCTTTAAAATGAACTGTGACAGCACTAAATGGCTTCTGTTTTCTCAGGTACCACTAATGTTCAGTCAATTGAGAAGAAATACTCTGATAGCTCCAGAGCAACACTGATTGTATGTCCACTGTCTGTCCTAAGCAACTGGATTGTAAGTGCTAAGCTATTTTAATATGTAAATGTAATCTATATTGATTATGATGCTGTAGAAATAGTACTCTTTGTAGTCTCTCATGATAGTAAAGGTCATCGTTTTCTTGTTTTTATGAAACAGCTGCTTTCACAAGGAAGATACTAATTTGATAGAAATACAAAACTGGACTAGTAATGAGTGCAGCTCCATGAGTAGTGAGGTCACTTTCCATTCCCTGCTTTTGACAGGGAGATTCACTTTGACCCTTCTGGAACTTGTGTGATTTAACTCCTTAAAGAAGCTGAGGAAGGGGGAGGAGATGGGTCCTTTTTCTTACATGCTCAAAATAAAATATTACTGTACTTTATCGATAATGCATGTGACAGTTCATTTACTGGAGAGTTCAGTAATTCGGTGATACTGGTGGTGATTTGTGGGAGTAGATCTGCTGTGGTGAACAGGCTGAGGAACCCTTCTAGCACTGTCTGCATTGGTTAAATTTTTTGTTTTCATGACTTTGGGAATACAAATATTAAGGAGATATCTTTAACTTCTAAGTTGTTTTTACTTTGAAAAATTTTGCTGTCTTTGGTTAGAACATTAGTCTTTGTTGGTAAAACATGAAAATAGTATAATTGAGAAACATCGTATAGTGTCAAATACAGTACTTTTTGTCAATTCAAGATGAGTTAAGTATTCTGAAAGAGTCTGGTGCTTCAGATCAAATTGTTGATTTTTATTGTCTGTCAGGATTACTATATGCTGAATCTTTCACAGAATAAATGTAGGGAATATAAACACTGGGTTTGGAATTAAAATTTGAATTTTTTTTCCAACATTAACCTTTAATTTTTACATAATTTTTAACCTTAGGTGGTTAACCCAGTAAGGCGAAGAAGCAATTAAAGAACAGTGAAAGGATAAACAAAGAGATGTTGAAGGTAGAAAGTGAAAAAGAACATAAAACCTCTTCTATTATAGTTTGTGAGGAACAGTGGATTTTGAAGTCCGTGTACCATCAGGATGCAAACCAATACAGTGCAAGAAGTAAAGCTAGAGTTACCAGAAAGTGGTAGTGTGTCTATTACTGATGATTGAGGTGACTTGTGGTCCCCTCTTCATGCCTGGGTGGAGAGGTAAAAAGAAACCCAAATTCAAATTGGTTTTGTTGTATAAATAGATGTAGAATGTCACAGAGTTAGAGGAAGTGGGTTTCGGGTAAGACAACTTACAAGACTGATATTACTACTAATAATAACTTACAAGAATAATTCTAACAGTCATGTAGTAACACAGTATGTTTTTGATGACTTTTGACAACTTTTCTTTCAGGACCAGTTTGAACAACATATCCACCGAGATTTTAATGTAAAGATTTATGTTTATTATGGCTCTGACCGTAGCAAAGACCCATCAGTTCTTTCAGAACAAGACATTGTATTGACAACATATAACATCTTAGCTACTGACTATGGAGTAAGTAAATGAAAGTATTGTTTGAAGATTCCTTACTGTTTAAGACTTGCAGTGTTTGGGCTAATGATGGCAGTATATTCAAGTGCTATTCTGGTAGCAGTCAAAAGATTATAGCTGTGGTTTTGCTTTACATATTTTCTTATACGTTCACTGTGGTAACAGAGGGAGTTTTTATTAATTGCTCCTGTACAGAAAGTTATTTAGTTACAATTATGACAGCTTAAGGAAAATACTTTTTAAGGATAGAAGAGGATGACAAGTAAGCAAATTTCCCCAGATCTTGGTGGCACAAAGCTCCTGTTTCTGCCTTCCCCTATCAAATTCTACGAATATGGAGCATATAAAAGTATAATTTCATAGTTCTTGTTGTGCATGGGCTTCAACCAAATAGCTCATTGCATGAGATGTATTTGTCAAGTCACGTTTTCGTAGAAAGTACAGCGGTTTTTAGAAGCCTGAAGATTACATGTTTAAATATCATATAAACTTTTATTTTCAGCCTTAGCTTACTTTTGCTGCAGCTTAAGTATAAAGAGGTCAGTAACATTTTCCAGGAACTGTTAAACCCAAGAGCAGGAAGGCCTTACTCTGTTTTCCCCCTCTGTGCCAATAAACAAGATGCAGATAAATACTATCCATTATTAATTTTGGGATCATTGTATTAATCTCGCTTAATCCAAATTGCAAAAAAAAGTATTTTATTTTGAGTCAAAGATGAGAAAAAAATACTGTTTTTTAGATCAGAGGTGATAGCCCTTTGCACAGCGTCAAGTGGCTGAGGATTGTGTTGGATGAGGGACACACTATACGAAACCCAAATGCTCAACAAACTAAAGCTGCCTTAAATTTGGAGGGACACAGAAGATGGGTACTTACAGGTAAAATATTTGCCACCAGAAGAAATGCAGTGCAGATCATCTTAGTATAATACCATCTTGTGTTTCCCACTTGGTGTTTCCATTTTGGCTTTTTTTGGGAAATGATTAACATCTTTCTACCTCAGATTCATTTGCAATGTTGTTAAACTTGCAGCAGTAATTTAGTTGTGTCTTCATTTAGTGGGTTTTGATTTTTTCTTGGTGGGTTTTTCGTTTTGTTGTGGGGTTTTTGTTTGGTTGGTTTTGGTTTTGTTTTGTTTTTTTGGAGGGGAGGAGAGATGTTTAGTTTTTTTGTTTTATTCAGGTATTGAGGTGAATTGAGAACTGTCTGAACAGCAGATCCCAGAGAGTCATAATCAGTGGGACAGGGTATAGTTGGAAGCATGTCACTAGTGTTGTCCTCTAGGATTCAATACTGGGCCCAGTCTTGTTTAACTTGTTCATCAATGGCTTGGATGAGGGGGTTGATGCCTCCTCAGCAAGTTCTCTGGTGACACAAAGCTGCGAGGAGTGACCAGTTNACTGGGCCCAGTCTTGTTTAACTTGTTCATCAATGGCTTGGATGAGGGGGTTGATGCCTCCTCAGCAAGTTCTCTGGTGACACAAGGCTGTGAGGAGTGACCAGTTCCCCAGAGGGTTGTGCAGCCCTTCAAAGGGACCTGGGCAGCTTGGAGAGATGGGCAGGGAAGAATGATCTGACATTAAACAAGAGCAAATGCAGGGTCCTACACCTGGGAAAGAATAACCCCTTGATCCAGTACAGGCTCTGGAGGAGACCTGCTGGAGATCAGCTCCTCAGAGAAGGACGTGGGGGTCCTTGTGGACAACCGGCAGCTCTCCATGAGCCAGCAGTGTGTCCTGGAGGCCAAAAAGCCAATGAGCTCCTGCGTTGCATTGGAAAGAGCATTACCAGCTGTTCAAGGAGGTGATCCTGCCCTTCTGCTCAGCCCTGGTGAGACCCAGCTGAGTACTGTGTCCAGTTCTGGGCTTCTCAGGACAGGACAGACATGGAGCTCCTGGAGCGAGTCCAGTGGAGGCTACAGAGATGATGAAGGGACTGGAGCATCTCTCTGATGAGGAAAGGCTGAGGGAGCTGGGGCTGTTTATCCTCTAGAAAAGGTGGCTGAGAGGGGAACCTTATCAATGTCTGTCAGTGTCTGCAGGGAGGAGTCAGAAGATGGACCGAGCTCTGCTTGAGGTTGCCTAGCAATAGGACAAGAGGGAATGGTTAGAAACTAATTACCAGGAAGTTCCACCTGAACATGAGGAAGAACTTTTCCTGTGCAGTGACTGAGCATTGGAACAGATTGTCCAAAGAGAGTGTAGAGTCTCCTTCACTGGAGATACTCC
This sequence comes from Calyptomena viridis, assembly GCA_013390005.1. Lineage (NCBI taxonomy): Eukaryota > Metazoa > Chordata > Aves > Passeriformes > Eurylaimidae > Calyptomena > Calyptomena viridis. The sequence continues at coordinate 7,694 of WEIV01019374.1, read as the reverse complement.
AGGACCATCTGGACACAATCCTGTGCCATGTGCTCTGGGATGACCCAGCTTTAGCAGGGAGGTGGGACCAGATGACCTGCTGTGGTCCTTCCAACCTGACTCATTCAGTGATTACAGACAAAATTCAAAATAGCTTTTGATACACAAGTTTAGTGGAAACACAAGTAAAAATGGACCTATTATTGACTAGCAAGTTACATCTGGTTAGAAGCTCACACTGATAAATACTTACCCAAACCTCAGTAGCTTTATGAAATGTAATAAGGCATCATAAAAGCTGCCACAGACCATGCAAGCATAGGATCCTTAAGTGTAATTTAAAGATCATGACCATTGCTGGTGAAACTGAAATGGAAAGATTAACATCTGAGTATTCCCAACACTGAGAGCTTCAGTTTGCTCACTTGTATGCATTTAAGTGTTTTGTAATATCTTACTTAAAATATAATATGTATTAATGACATGTCAACCTAGTTTTGAGATTAGGAGAAAGCATGCAACTTGTACTTTGGCTAAAAATTTGTGCATTTTAGTTTCTTTGAGGTTTTACAGTTTTTGTTTTCTGTTTAGGCACTCCTATTCAGAATTCTGTAAAAGATTTGTGGTCTCTTATTTCCTTCTTAAAACTGAAACCTTTTACTGATCGAGAGTGGTGGCACAGAACAATTCAACGTCCAGTCACAATGGGAGTTCCAGGAGGACTTCGGTATGAGTGTTCCCAAAGATTCCATGAATGAATATGACTGTCAGTTCCTGGGCAGTGTGATAAATTAGTGTTTCAGATTTAAATCTGAAATGCATGTCATCAGTTTGTATTTCATTTTTTTTGTTCAAATTAGTAAATATTAAATAATTCAAATTACGTGATATTTCAGATTAATGAATTATGTCATATTACTGGGCTTAAAATCTGTACAGAACATGAATTCGTGCAATAAACTGAAGAAAAATACCCCAAAAAACCAAACCAACCCCAGCAGAGTAATGTATTGTCTATGTATGTATTTTTAGGCGTTTACAGTCTCTGATTAGCAGTATTACCCTTAGAAGAACTAAAACAAGTCAAGTTAAAGGAAAACCCATTTTGGAGTTACCAAAGCGTAAAATACTTATTCAGTACATTACGCTTACAGAGGAAGAGAGACAAATTTACCAGTCTGTGAAGAATGAGGGCAAAGCTACTATTAGCAGGTAAGTGGGAGGTTGTCTTAATAAACTTGTGTTTCAGAAGAAATGATTATGTTAACTCTAGTAGCATGTCAGTTTGTACACTGTAAGCTAATAATTGCAAATTAGCATAGTATCTCTTCAGTTTTGAAGAGTTACAGAACTATATTTTGAGTGTTACAGAACTATATATTAGAAGTTCTGTCTTGTGAGAAATGGAAAGATACCAGATATGTAAAGAATAGCCTTAAAATTTTTGTCATCATGTGTTACCATTTCTTCTAATAGAATATGATACTGGTAGCGTTTTGTACCTCGTTTAAGAGGATTTGAGAAAAAGTAGTCAGACAGGAAAGTGAAGAATCAGAACTTCATTGTAACAACTAAACTCTGTCATGTAATGTCATCTGTTACTTCAGGCTGTAGTATTTCACACTAACAATAAAACTCTTACTCAGATTTTTCAGTGAAGGGAATGCACTAGCTCGCTATGCTGACATCCTTGGTGTTCTGCTGAGATTGAGACAAATTTGTTGTCATCCTCATCTTTGTATAAATACCTCTTCAAGTGTTTCAGCTGGTGAGTGAATACTTTCGGTTCCTGTGTTTTTATGAACAAGAATGGGCACTTTGTATTCAAGAACAGAAATATATTTTTGTTTTCCAAGGTTTCTAGCTTCAGCCATCCTCTTTTCAGCATGGATTATTGAACTTCCAGCTTTCTTCAGTTACCTTTATCTTTCTGTACCATATAATAGGTTCAAATATGTTTGAGAAAGGAGTACTTGAGCACATACCTACATATGAATGAAAGCAATGAAGTATGAGTGGTTATGAATGCCAGAGGCAGGAGTTAATAAGCTTTGACAGCCCATACAGAAATGACCAGAGGACCTCTGCTGAACCAATGCAGAAGGCTAGTTAAAAAGCAGTGTGTCTGTTGTTGTAATAATTTACAGAAGTGCTTTTACAGCAGATTTTTTTCTTTGCCTCAGGAGAGAAGATGTAGAGGAGATTTGGGGAATGGCTTGTAGACTGGTAGCTGTGTCAGCAGAACCATTGCCTCTTCAGCAGAATAGGACGCTGTTGACTTTGTCACAGCTGTAAGGAAGGGTGAACACAGAGGGCTGAAAGGAGAGTAAAGTTTTTTTTTTTGGCAAGCCAGAACTGTACAGCTGCATAGTGTTAAAACTGTATTTGCATTTATTTCAGAAGAAAGTATAGTCTGTTTGAAATACTCTGTATCTGAGAATTTGCGAGTGTAATACTTGGAAAAAGCCTATTTTCAGATGCCATTGGTATAGGTGTGATTTTTCAGGAAACTGAAAGACCAATTCTAATTTTTTACAAGTAAGATTATTCTTAATGTGTTTTGAAATAGTAGGTTAGAATTTTCTGTAGTATTGGGCAGGTTGTGTTTTATACATTGTAGGCTATATCCTCATTGAGTATAAACTGTTCTACTTGCATTTTGATCAATGGAACTGTTTTGGTGCATAAGAGGTAGGTGTTAAAATCTTCGAGTTTAAGAATGTTACTATATTTGCAGGTAATAAAACTTCTGAAGAACTGCGTGAGAGATTAGTGAGTAAAATGAAGTTGATTCTGAGTTCTGGTTCAGATGAAGAATGCTCAGTTTGCTTGGAATCATTGACTCTTCCTGTGATAACACACTGTGCACATGTGTTTTGTAAACCATGTATTTTTGAAGTCCTCAGAAATGAACAGGTTAGTTGTTCTATGGTTACAATTAATTGTAATAGCTATTCAAAAGCAATGAACTGGTATCACCAGAAGGCCATCTAGCTATTGTTCTTTTAAGTCATGGTGACCAGTGTAAACCTAATTATCAGCTGGCTTATAAAAACTGTTGGCCTGAAGTCAAACTATGGAGAGAGTAGCTGTCAAACTGAACAGTGGTAAGGTCCATCAGTATTTTCAAAGACCTATTCTGTAGTTCTCACCTTACTTTGTCCCCAAGGTCAAAGTGTGCAGCATTGTATGCCTTCATATGTCTGGATGCCTCTTCACTGTTTATATGTGATGTGATGTATGTGTATGTCGTTGTGCTTAAAAACAGCTAAAGCTGTGTATTGGAAATTGACTGTTGAACTAAACTCATGTCTACACTCCTTTTTCCAAGCCGATAAACTTCTACAGTGATATAGCTGCTGTGCTAGAGGGCCATCTTTATGGCTCTTCTCTGGACTCTATCCTGAATAAGCTTGTGAATGAGCATCTTTTGCTTGCTTTTTTGAAAACCATATTATTTATTTTCTTCTTGTGTTCTTCATAGCTATACTTCCTGTTTGCCGTTTCTTTCCTAGGGCAATATAATAGCGTGGTAGTCTCATCTGTATCCAGTGCTGCTGCACTTACTCTTTGGAATTGTTCTGCTTTCTCCTAGCTAGAGTAGAGCTGCAAGTGGCAGCTTAAACTTGGGTGGTGCTCTTTATTTGGAGGCAGCAGGGGACAAATTATTCCCTGCTTGTGCATAATCAGTCAACAAGACAGAGGTGGGAAGTTTTCTGTCTGGCTTATAGAGTGACTTTGTTCCATTGCCAGCTACACGAGGTTCTGGTGCAGATATCCCACTCTATAGTTGCTGAGAAATTTGAGGGAAACCAGTGATGTGACATTATTCTCTAAGGAAAGAGCACTTGCAGAGGCCTTTTTCAAGCGCAGGGGTTCTTGATGTGTCTGTGGCAGAGTTGGTGCCCCTACTGAACCTTCAGATGTTTTTAACATGCAGAGAAATAAATTTGGATATGATGTGATGGCATTATTACAGTATATTACTTGACTGTAATAAGTCAAGTTACTTACTATGTTTTGCCTAGAAAGGACTGTGGAATCTCCAGAACTACTGCCTTTGTCCAATCCCATGTTACATAGATTGCTTTCATAGTAGCAACGTCTAAACAGAGGTGGGTGTAAATTCTGCTCTTTTGAACTGTCATGAGTTTCCAAACCAGTGAGTGAATAAGACTTTGTTACCTTCAAAATGATTCCTGATTTAAATCAATTCCCAAGGAAGTTTTTGCAGCTTCCAGCCAACACACTGACTGTGTTGAACACTGACCAAAGGGGTTGGAAGTGGAAGATTTGACTAGGAGGTGTTTTTCTTTAGTTGTTTTCACTCAAGATACCTTTGCATCTGGGATTGATAAGAATATTGTTTCAGTGTGGGAATTTTCACACTCTGTGTTTCCTTTGGGTTGTTTTCTGTCTATTGAAAGAAATGGAATTCTCTCAAGAAAGATAATAGAATGCTGTTAAAGACTTGAAAGCATTCTTTCCCACAGGCTTGGTGGGAAGGGAGATAAGAGCCGCTCAGAATTGTAAAAACACAGGCTGGTGACCCTTTTACATGCATTAGGCTTTGGTATGTAAGTAAGGCAAGGCTCAGGCCTTCTCGGCACTGGACTTAGCAGTGTATGTGTGTGTCCCTGCACGTGATGGAATAAATCTGTTCTTCACACTTTGGCTGTGAGTCATCTTGGAAAACCTGCATCTATCAATTTCCACACTAGCATACATCTAAATTCCAAAGTTGAGTTCAGTGTTTCCACATGATAGGTATTTTTGCTAGTAGTGGACCTCAGTTGGCTAATCTTGTGCCTGAATGGTTACAATGCAACTCTCTCCTAGTAAATAGCTTGGGGAAGTACTTGACATATCACCTTAAAAACCTGCTCCCCAAAACAGCTTGGGTTCAAACAGGATTCTTCCAGGCAAGATGCCTGTGGTTTCCATTATTAATACAAATAACAGCATTAAGCCATCAGTGGGAAATGAGATGTGAAGATTCAAACACCAAACTGCTGAGTGAAAAGTTTGGCCCTTCATTGTATTACAAACTTGAAGACCATTTTATCTTTCTAGTGTTAGTAATGTTTCTAAAAGTATTTACCAAAATTGGAAAAACTTTTTAGTAGTTAACAGCTAGAGAGTTAACACCACCTTCATTTCAGTCTTCTGCTGAGGCTAAATTTAGAGTTGTGCAAATTAGTAAAGATCCTATGCAAAAGTCCTAATAAAGCTATAAAATCTCTACAGTTATCTAGTGTCGTTGTGTATTAACTGCATTCTTGTAAAAGCTTACCAGATTTGCATTAAAGCATTTTTTCTTCTAGCTGTTAATTGTGAGACACTTGTCATTTTCATATGCTTTTACTGCAAGCATTTGGTGTCTGTGTTGTCATTGTTCATCTGTGTTTTGTGTGTTGCTTATAATTACAGTACTGAAGTGGAGAAGGGATGCAGAGAGATGTGAGTCTTTTATTAAAAGGAAAAAAAAAAGGTCTTTATGAGCACTGTTAGGACTTTTTTTTCCAGAAAACTTTTTTCAGATTTAATAGAATTCATTTATTTTGTCTTGTCACTGGAGGATTTTTGGATTGGTGCCAAATCAGGAATGGTTCATTGGATTACTGCATTTGGGAAACAGTTATTTCAGATTTGTTTGTGCGAAGATTCTGTCTTGTGAAAGGATAATTTATTGCAGCAATAAACCTGACATATTCAGACTGTGACTGCAAGCCTCTTTAACTGGCTGGTNGCCAAATGCCCTCTCTGTAGGAATGAACTTCACGTAGAGCACTTGGTGGAATGTCCCCTAGAAGAGGAAATGGACTCCAGTAATGGAAAGACACTGGATCAGGAGTGGATATCNCTTTACCAGCCCCCAGTATTCTTGTGCTCTGTGGCCTGTCTAAAAATGCCTTGTGTCTGTGGCCAGATTGCTATATAATCAGAGTTAGCTAATTTTAAAGGGTTGCTCTGTTGGGCAAAGGTTTTTCATGTCTGTCATTTTTGCTTCACAAAGTTGTGTATTTGTACAGTGCATACAGTCTTTTGTTAAATTTTGTGAGTAGTCCTGTGAAAGTGTTATTGTATAAATTTTGCTTTAACTAGAGTATACTTCAGAGAAAAAAGCTTTTGGTGTTAAATTATGTCTCATTTCTCATGTCTGTTGGGAAAAAGAGAAGATACCCTGTGTCTGGTCCTGACAAAGCATATTTAATCAGACTGCTATTATTTCTGTGCAGGCTTTGAAGAAAAAGGGTAAAAGGTCATTCTTTGTTTGTAACTAAGAAAGATTGTCTTTGAAAGATGGTTTATTTTTCTGATATTTTAAATAGACTTACCCCCATAACCAAAGTATTTGCTTGCTTTAAAATATTGAGCTACTTATTTCCAGTGTAAATACATGCAGAAAAAAGTAAGGACAGCTGAGTGTTTTCAAAACATGTCGTGTTTATGGCAT
>WEIV01019371.1:0-12157 GCA_013390005.1 Calyptomena viridis | reverse complement strand
TCTGAGAAATTTTAGATCTATGTGTGGGCTCTCGGCATTTTAGCTGGAGTCAAACCATAACACTATGATACCACTTATAATATATGATAATAACAATGTATGAAAAATTAGAAATTTCAATGTGTATGTATATCCATAAAAGTTTATGCATGAATGTGTACATATATATGCATTTTAAAAATAATGAACTGTTAATATATATTTTATATTAAATTTCTTTATATGTGTGTATACAGATATTTAGGGACTTTTTTTGACTTGGGCCATGTCAAGTATCAAAATCTCCCTAGCTGGGCTCATTAAGATGCTTTGCACTGATGGCTATTTTCTCTTCCTCTTTTCCTTTTCTGACCATTCATGGCAGATATGTTTCAAAATGGAAGATCACAGGTCATCCTTCTCATTCTCCAAACAAAATGATCCTTTGAACACAGAGAGACCCACTGTATCTTGGAACAACAGTGACATAGAAGAAAATTTTTTGTATAGAAATTTCAAAGGCACACAGTGCTGTAAATGAGAGCAAAAAGTATTATCCTGATTTGAGAAGTCCTAACTTTGTGGTGTGTTTGTGCATAGTTGTCTGTGACATAGCCTGAGGAGTTACTGCTTCTTTGTTTGTCTGGCCCCCCCTCCACCTCCCATCTCAGCTCTACCCTGTATGGTTCCCTTCAGTGCATGGATGTGGATGAGATCATAGCTAGTTCTGCTTTTTTGTTTCCCTTTCTCTTGTCTATGTTTACAATAAAGTGCCTGTATTGAAATGAATATTCTGAGTGAGGGAGGAACTCACTTCCTTTGGTGCAATTATTTTTCTTGGAGGAGTTTCTCAGATGAAGTTGAGCAAGACCCTTGAAGGAGTTTTTATTTGTATTGCACATAAGAAAGAAGCAGCTTTCTTAATGCATGTTGTCCTGGTTTCAGCAGGGATAAAATTATTTTTCTTCTTAGTAGCTGGTGTAGTGTTGTGTTTTGGATTCAATGTGAGAATAATGTTGATAACATGTTGAGGGGGAAGAATCCCACAGAAATTAGTAAGGTCAGGGGCTCACAGGGAATGACTCTGCTGCAAGGTTGGGAAAAGGCAGAAGGATGAGGAAAAGCATTCCTCATCTATAAGTATTCTACAAATACTGGTGAATTTAATGGTCCAGTGCAAGGCTCCCCACCACTGCGCAGCACAGATTACATCTTCTGAGAGGGCTTATCGTGCAGACATACTTCTCTTCTGTGAAGATGTCAGCTTTCCCTTCCTCTAAATAGTTACACTAATATCTTTCTGCAGAGGCCATTGTACATTGAGACAAATATTAGGGAACCTCGTCTGTCTTTTAAAGCAACTTGACAATTGGAAATTAGGAAATTTAGCATCATGTAACCAAGCAGTTCTTCATGGATGAAAGGCAAGTGCTCCCCAGACCACATGGCTGGAACTGCATTTTCCAAATGCTGTACAGCCCATGCCAACTACTCCTGTCACCCCAGGATGTGAATGCCTTCTCCTTCTTACTCAAACTCATCACAGCTAGTTATTACAAGCAGTGCAGGCAGAAATGGCTCTAACTAAAGTTGTCTGGTAATTTCTGTTATAAAATTCTGTTTTCAATGACTTACAGCTTCTCCAAAGTTTAATATTTTTTTGTAGCTTTCTATAATAAATGCTTTATTCTTTTTGGGAGAAGAGATAGTAAGAGGGAAGAGAAGAATGATAGTGAGTAATGAAAATAAATGGATAGACTAAAAAAAGCTGAAGCTTCTGTAGGACTTTGTAAATTTTTCTCTTCTAGAACTGTGTGTATTTTTTATGTGCCTATTTGTGAACAAGGACGATAGGGGGTGTTTATGGCATGGAAGGTGGTTCCTGTGGTTGTTCCTTTGTAAATGTACCTATGGTTGCACATTTGAAAACCTGTTAGCAAATGGTCAGATGTAATAGCTGGCACTTAATTTTTTCGATGATGATATATGTGCTTGTATCTCTTGCCAGTACCCATGTCCTGTTAGCAGAGCCAGGCCAAACACGTTCCTTCATGAGGTGGCATGGGGCCCATTGGTCCTCACCATGGCCAGGAGTTTCTGTGACATTGGGCTTGGGACCTGTAACTCTTGATTTAAAGATGAAACTAGAAAAGAGGAGATGGAGACCAGACTGTTAGGGGGAAAGGAGCCTTGTGCAGATGACAGAATGGGTGTTGGCATTGTGAAGGAGGAAGGAGGCACTGGGAAAGGAGGAGACCAGGACACTTGGAAACAAGACAGCTGAAAGCCTAGTGCTGAATGTTGCCTTTATACCATTTCTGGAGGAGTTGCATGTTTGCATATGTGCACGGTTATGCAGTACTGAACTGCAGGAGCACGAGTCATTTTTGCCACTGATTTCCAAGGGTGACCAATGCTCAGAGGGTGAATTTGGGCTGTGTCATAAAGGCAGCTGCTCGCTGCCAAATCCTTTCCTCTCTTGTGGCCAAAAAAGTTAGAGGACCAATGATTGCTGAAGAGAAAATAGCATTTGTGACTTGGTTGTGAGTTGTAACCCACACTATTTTGCTGGGTATCAGTTTCTTCCTTTTTTTAAAAAACTTATTTATTATCAACTTTTTACTATAAAATACATATTATGCTGATTAACTCTGGGGAATTAAGTCCTTACTAAACTTACTTTGCCTTCAAAACAGATTTTTGATAGCACCACGGAAATAAGCCATGAGATTACATTTTTAAATGTTTAAATATTTTGATTTATTTTCATTAAGTGTTTTTTTCAATGAGAACAGTGCATCCTGTGCATTAAATGGACAGAGATTCTCTGGGGGGTTATAAATGCATGATACTTGAATGAAACTTTGTCTTGGCATGTAGCAGAGAAGAAAAATGTAAGGTTTCCTGTGCAAACTTATGTGGACAATTATAGACTCTCAAAGCTTAACTGTGCTACCCTAGTTCTGTACTCAATTAAAATTATCTGTATTTGTTATTTAAGCTAATCTGGAAATTGTTTCTCTGAGTCTTTTGACACGTGTGTCCTCAAACATATGTGTGTTTATGTAAAGTGTAGTTATTAGGTATGCGTAGAAATATGTGAAGAGATATATGTTGGGCCAGAACTCTCATTCCTTATCTGCCCCATGAGACTAAAAATTACGGTTTCCTGTTTACTTGTTAATTCATCATTATAAAATTCAAATGCTCTTAGTACTCTCTGTGTTCCTGGTGAGTATCTGGAGTTTTAAACATATTTTTTATATTCATAAAATGAGATCAAGACATAATTTGTATCACTTTGATGTCATTTTAACAAAGAGAATGTAGAATGTTTTAAAAAAACCTTCTCCCATCATCTGAATGGTAATTACTGGGAACATTTTGAAATCACAGTCTTTACACTGTTCTTGTATTCCTGCTATTTTCAAATCCTATGTTTAAAAGGGATTCATGTGTCACTTAGGTGTTACTGCTGATTCTGCAAGGTGACAGGACATGCAGTGAGCTATGCTGAACAAAGAAGAAAAAGAAGAGTGTTGCCCTAGCGAGGTAAAGCTTAAAAAATGATGTTATCTCTCTGCTACTCAGTGCCCTTTTCCAGCTGATTCTGAGAGCAGCTGTCAGATCTGCCAAATTAGTTTTCTCTGAAGTTCACTGAGGACTTGAGACAACAATAATGATGAAATTAGATGTGGGCATCTCAATTATCTTCTCTTGGGATCTTCAGAAAAGTGCAGGTTTGGACAGCTTGACCTTGTTGTAATTCACACAGAGTTTCTGCTAGAAATTTCAGTTTTCTGCCATTGGAACACTCACAGCTCCTATACTGGAGGAGCCTTTGGCCATTTCCAGACATTGTTATGGCAAGAGTACAGGAGGATGTGAGCCAACTCTTTTAGCTATTTGTACCATTTATCTCCCTGTCCCTCACCCAATGTTGACTTTTTCCATGGTTTTGAGAAAAAAAGATTTTATGGACATCTTTTCAACATAGTCTCTCTACTGACGTCAGCAGCAAGCACAGTCTTCTCAATACAATGTGATAACTTAGTTTTGAGAGAGTTTTTTAAGTATCTGGTGGGTGACCAGTTTTGCACATTTCCTCTCCACCTCTTTGATTTCCTCTATCTGTACGTGTTATGGTTTTAAGTAGCCAGAGTTTTTTATTAGCTGGGGGGCTAAGAGAGAGGCTTCTTTAAGAAGCTGCTGGAGTTTTTCTCTGCTCTAAGCTAGCCAAGGTCAGGCAACAACGCCTCTGTGATAACATATTTAAGAAGGAGTAGAGAAAAAAAAAGCTGCGCAGAACATCATGGCGGCTTAAGAGAGAAGAGGGTGGGAAGTTTGATTAACACCAAGGTCGGAGAGAGGAGAAAGAGAAGATGCCTTAAACACTGGAATAGGGCCCCAGGAAAACTGTGGGGGATCACAGGAGCAAAGATTCGTAGCACACCCGTGGAAAGATTGGAAGATTTCTATGTCGGNCTAAGTTAGAACCTGTTTTGCTTGTGTGAAATAGTTAATAAACAGTTGCTTGTAATCCTTATCACAAAAGTCAAGGGTTTTTTTTTTCCCTTCTCTGAGAAATTTAGATCTATGTGTGGGCTCTTGGCTTTTAGCCAGAGTCAAACCATGACAGTACGGGACTCAGACTGTAATGGTTTATTCAGCTGAAGCATGTGCATTGGAGCTGGTACTGATCCCTGCTCCACTTGCAGAGTTTGGCTTGCTGTCCCTCCTCTGAAACTTTCATACACTTAAAGTGACTGTTTGGTTGAGGCTTTGACACTCAACCAGTTATTGTGAGTTACAAAGTCTTGTCTTTTTCCAAAGCTTCTCATGTAGATGACGGTTATTTTTAAAATGGTTTTTTACCTTTGTGCAGCTGAAGATTGTCCTTTTTAACAGTATTTTGCAAGGAAATTTTTGATCCCATAATAAAAAATTAACTGTTTGTTTAGTGATAGCATCTGTAAAGGCTTGACAGTGTAATATTTTTTAGGCTTTTATTTTCCCCCCACCTACAAAACTGTTAGTTGGATACTTTTCCATTCCCTTCACCTTCAAGTTCTTTGCCCAAAATTTGGTATCTAGAGGGTAGCTTGGTATTGCTGTACACTGGATGCTCTGCACGTATCCATTACAGGGGGAATTTGGTTCTCTGCTAATCCCTTTGAATACTTCTTTTGACATTAAACATGCTGTGCTACTTAATGGAACTACGAATTTCAGGGATCCAGCTGGAAATCCTCTTTTATTCTTCAGTCAATGCCAAGTCCTCAGATGCACTCCATGTTCTTTTGTGTGAGCTGAAAGATAAGAAAGAACTTTGAGAAATAGAATCTGTCCTATTTTGGTACCTAGAGACCAACTATTGCTTCAGGTGGCGATGCAATTTATCATTTAGAGATTGTGTATTCCCATCTTTGGCTGACACTGCAGCCTCTGTGGAGGTTGTCCAAATTGGATCAGGCATGAAGCATCTTGATTCCTTCTTAGGAATCATGCCACAATTTGTACTAATGCTTTTCCTGTGGGCCAGTTGCCCATAAAGAGATAATGGATAAATTTGTATGGTTTGATTAATATCGTAATAAAATCCTTATATTGTGGAACACAGCACTAAAAAAACCAACTTCTTGAAACATTTTAAAAAAATCTTCCCTATAGAATATTTTAAATTTACAAATAGACCAAAGACAGGCAATAACTGAAACAGTTGAAATAGAGTGATAAGGAATGCCAGGATAATAAAGATATAGTAAATAAAAATAATTAAAACTAAAACCCTGAAACTGTTTAAAAAATACCCCACAAAACAATGAAATTCCTCTTAATCAGAAAAAGAACTTACCTGTTATGTTTTTCCATGAAATTGAAATCCAGAGATCATGATGGTTCAACACTGAGAATCCTTTTATTCTGGATACTAGAGTTTTGCCTTGAAATGTACAAATAGAAATAGCTTTTAGTTCAGAGTACATGCCATAACCAGAGAGGTTTTGAGGCTGTTCCTTGTCTTGGGTTCCAGTACTAATGGTATTTCTGTTTAAATAGCTCTGCATCCTGTTTAACTGGACTATTTTTAAAGCATGTGCAGTAGAGGGATTTAAGTATGAAGACTGAACAAAAGTAATTGATGCTTTATTTTTCTTAAGTCCCAATGCATGCCTTTAAAGCAGATTTTGTGCATTTAAGCAGCCATTTCTTAACATCACATGTCTTCAGAGGATTTTTTTTCATTTCACTCTTCAAAAATGCTGTCTATTTTTTCATATTTTAACTACCTTGTATAGGTTAATTATGTTAGACTCTTCTGGAAGAATGGGGAGGTTCTGATGCTTCATGCAAAAATGTGAAGCAAAGCCTACCCTTGTGAAGTTGCTGGACATTTTACACAAGTTCATTCACTGACAGCCTGAATGCATTTTGTCACCAGGTATGTCCTTAGCTATTTAAACCTGCAAAACAAACCTCAAGCCCACAGTTTTAAGAGTCTAAAGATGTTTAATTAGAAATTCAAAAGACACCAGTGCTTTCTCTTGCTTGAGAACTTGAAGAAGGCAAAGAATACTGGTGACAGGTCTGAGCAGTATTGGTAAAACCATGCTGGAAATGTAAACGTATGTTTTATACTTAGAAGGCTTTCTCAAAAGACGCAAATATTCTTAGGTCAACAAAGGAAAAAAACCTTTCAAAAGAAGTAAATGTATACTTCTTTCATTTGCCCTTGTGCAAAGAAAATGAAGATTGACTTGTGCAAATACAGAAAATATTTTGCATGTCCTAGTTCATTACTATTCTTAGTTTTATTTGTCCTCACTTCACAAATACATAAATAGGGAATTGTTTGTCTAAAAGAGCAAGTATTGGGTCCTAATCCAGTCTATCTGTTCAAGTTGTGTATCCTAACTTATGGCATATTTTCTTGTTGTATTAGTGCTTAAGTGAAGGGGACTGTTTAGTGCAGATTTTGTAAACTCTGATTTAATCTGTAGCCAATAGAGTTCAGAAAATCATCCCTTACCCTCAACCCTTTCTCTCTCTCTAAAGAGAGAGCCACTTCCCCTTGCTACCTTGTTTATTTTGAATCCATGCTTCAAACAAACAGAAAAGATAAACTACAGAAAGAATTTGCAGATAAGTAAAAGTAGAGGGAAAGAGTTGAAGCAAGAAAGGGCAAGATAAATTTGGTAAATAGGGTTTGGCATTTTGCAGAAGATGCTGTTGTTTAAGGTAAAAATCTCTTTCTAAACCCAATTCAAAACCAAGGTAGAATTTCATAAACTGTGCATGTATTTAGCATGAGTTAGCTTTTTTCTCTGTATATTTTCACACACAGCATTGTCAATTATCTATGCAAACCTACTGCAATACTTACTCAGGTTCCCTGCAACTATCTGACATTAGAAAGCTCATTCTTGATTGTCAGCTGGCATCTGGAACTCAGAGGGGATCCTTTAGGCACCAAACACCTCTACTTTGTTGACTGGAGTCCAGTGGCACATTTCATTTACTCAAACTTTCCTCTAGTGCAGTCATGATTGTGTTAAATCTGCTAGAAGGCTTGCTATTCACAACAGTGTTATCTATGCACCACTCATGATATTGAATGCTTTTGTTTGTCTCTAAATTATTTATATTTAAGTCACAAGAAGGAAAGAAATATTTTTAGCAGAGCAATACCAGTTTTCCCTACATGGATTTGTGATTGTAATATTAGCTAAAGCCAGGTAAATAATATACCAGGAAAACAAATACTGAGAGATGCACTTACTGACTCTTTTCACACGATTCCATTGTACAATTATCTATAAAGCCTTGTTCCACTAGGCAATTGATTCTAAATTGTGTCATCTTTCTAGTAAAGTATTCTAGTAAAAATCTGATGTTATTTTCTTGTTTGTGGACCTAGTTCTCTGAGGCAAAAGCAAGGGTTTACTTTGAGGGCAATCAGATGTTAATTTTTAAGATACTTTTTTATCTATCGTGATTTACTGCAAGGGAAATCTCAGTGGCACAAGGCAAGTAGGAAAACAAAGCAGTTTGGCTCAAGTTTCTCTTATATTCTTTGAATGGAGACTGTGCTGTGTATGTAAATCAGATCTGTGGTCTAAAAGAAGCTGGAGGGCTTTAAAGGACTATAAATATATGGGTGTCTTACTGCCTGTGCATCATTCCCACAACCCTGCTGTCTAACAGGACAAAACCTGGCCCCTTCCACTGTTCTCTAATCTAGCTGTAGTCCTGCCCTGTTTCTTTGTGTATGTGAGGGGACAGAGACATGCCTGTCCTTCCGTGCAAGTCTTCCCCCTTTATTACTACCTGGCAGCTATGCCAAGAAAGAACAGGGCCATTTGAGACTTACAATTCAGAAACTAACCTAGCACTGGGGTGACAGTGGGACAGAAAAAAAAAGGTTTTTGAAAAGCAAAGTTAGTGGAACTGTGTTTCTTACAACTTTATACATTTTGATTTAACCTCAATGTCTCCAGCTCCTGTTTCTCCTCCTTTCTCTTATTACTCTCTCCATCTCTCTCCCCAGGAATCACATTCTAACAATGCTCTCCACTTTTCTGTGTCCTTTACTTTTGTCCCCTGTTTAGCATGCTATCTAAAAACTACATAAGCAGTGGCCAGTCAGCTGAGCACAGTCTGGTATAAGGAAAAAATATTTTTAGATATCTACCCTTTTGTCAGTATTTCTTTAAAAGACAAATTCTGGGGAGGTTGCATCACTCCCTTTTGAGATCTCATTAGCACCTTGAAAAGAGGAGGACAAACCTGACACATTAAACTTCTCTATGTATTTTTCATTCTGGTTTGGACTGATATTTACCAAGATTGTTTTACCAATTACTAATACTTGTTGCCTTGGGAAAAGTCTCAAGAGTTATCAAAGAGTTAAGGTAGTAGAGTGTTATTGCTCTACAGAAACCTGCTTGCTTATCTCATTGCTAACAAAATGATTTCTTTTTCTGTTTTTCTCTTTGAAGACTTTGTATGGAATCTGTTGTTCAAATAGGGATAATTAAAGGTTTAAGAGCTTTCTGTGCTTTAGTGTGGGTGGGTATCTGCCTGACCACTGGGATATATTGATACCCAGTCCTAATCCTTACTATATGAACAACTGAGTGATTATCTAAATTCTTTTTATTGCTCCCCTAATGCAACAAAGCATTGTTTTTGTTTGGATCTACAGCTGCACATTGACCTAAGGGCACAAGCCTTTTTTTTAAACTTGTGTATTACATTAAGTTCTTCAGTATTTTGGTCACAATGCTAGTGCCTTGCCACATGAAAAATTATGAGCTTTCATTTTATTATGTGGAAGAGGTTCTCTATTTTATACTTCATTTGGCTTTCTGTTCTGTAGTTCAGATAGTCTAAAAGAAGTATTAGAACATTTACACTTGATATCGTGATATAGATTTACTGGCTGTATTATTCTCAGAATAATTTTGGTACCACCATAAAATTTAGTTTTCATAGAGAAAAAGGGCAAAAGGCGCCATTCTATCACCTTCCCTGGTGTGTGAATGCCTTATATTTATCCTGGTTGCTAATGTCTTGAGCCAAATGCCAAGAACTTGATTAATTAATGTCACACAGAAACTTCTGTTACACTTTTCACAGAAATTTAGAGAAGTTAATCATCATTGTTCTCCCTTTCTACAGCCCATGTGCACTGTAATTACAGAGCATAGAACTCGTTACATCATCTTTGAAATGAGCTAAACAGTAAAACTCTGTCTGCAAGGCATTTGCTTACATTCTCAGTTATTTTTTGGGATCTCAGTTGCATTCAGCAGTATTTTCAAAGATCTCCTTTACAACAGGGGTAGAAGAAACATCTAGTATAATCCATCATACTTTTAAAAAAGGTTCCATATACAAATAGTGTCATATTTTCCTTCTTCTTTCTCACTGATGTCTTTTTCTACATCTTTCTAGTCTTAGCAAGAGAAATCATGTTTTTTAATTTTTTCTCAAAGCTACGACTATAGCTATATCCTCTGTAGTCTAGGACATAGTTCTCTCATGGGTTGACTTCTCTCTTCTGTGATTGCATGGTGGTTTCCTATCATCTACAAAATCTATTGCAACTAGGAGAAGTCTGTGACAACAAAAAAAAAGAACGTTATACTCATCTTTCAGAAAGTTAAAGTGGACTTCGGAACTATATGTGAGTCATCCTTGTTCCAGTCCATGGAAATATAATGGTACGTGTCCTCTTTGAATTAATTTCCAAGCATACAAGGGATAAAAATGCACAACTATCAAAAATTATCTACCTAATCTCTGTAATCTACCGAGGAAGAAACCTGCTTGAGCAGCATGGCTCTCTACCATGGTTACATGGTTCAGTGACTAATGATCAGTGACTAATAGATGAACTCATTCTGACTTCAATACAGTTTTTGATATTGCCTCCCTCAACATTCTCAGTTAGAAGATGAGAAACTTATGGATGGGATGAATTGACTGTTTTAGGTGGTTTGAAACTGTCTCGACTTCCAGGTTTAGATGATGTCTTGATATTTAGTAATGAACGGATAAACACTGTGCATCAAGCATAAATACAGAAGCCTCTATTGACTAACTTTATCACCATTCTGGAGGATAAAACTCCTTAGAAAACATAAAGAGAACATTAAAGGTTAAACATAGCACTAGATTTGGAGGGTTGAATGCCAGAACTTCAGCAGAGAAAATATTAAGGACCGTGTTAACAGGAATGTTATGAATTTCCACGAAAAGCAAATGTTTCTACACCAGAGGTAAAATAATAACACATAACATGAAGTCTGGGCCAGGACAATCACCGCTCACAGTGCTGTCATGGTGCTAACAGGTAGAAGTCAATGAATTGTGACAATTTTTTCTCCTCTACTCGTCACTGATGGTACGGGCAGACTGCTTCCAGTTTTGGGCTTCCTATTCAAAAGGTTAAGAGATTGGCCAACACCAGCAGAAGGCTACAAAATGGTATGGGGCATCAGGCAGGAGACCTCTTCAACTAGAGAAGTTGAAGGAGTTGGGAATCCTGAACCTGGCAGGAGGAAGCTAAGCTGAGGTCTAAGAGCTGCCTGCAGATACTTGCAAGCAGTTACAAAGATAGTAGAGCCAAGCTCTTGTCATTGTGACAGATGGTACAAAGAGGCCAAAACCTGCATTTTGAGACTTTTGCTTGTCATGACATTAGGAAGAAGTCTTTGATTTTGAGGATTATACAGCACTGGAACAGGTTCTGTCCTTGGAGGGAATTGACCAGCCACACAAAACTACAATTGATTGGACCCAGTCTAGGAGGTTGCTGTGATTTGGATAGGAAGCTGGAGTAGATAACTTTCAGACATACCTCCAATCAGAGTTCAAAGATTTTTTGATATATAGATGTGTTTCTCTGGATCAAAATACCAAATATTGTATATGGCCATTTAGAATTACTTGTCATTTAATATTTTTTCAGTCATCTTTTCCCATTAGTAAACTTCATGAACAGTATGTAGTTTGTACTCTTAAATTGTTGTTGATAAAGTTGAATGCTTGACCTCCTAGAGAAATGCAACTATGTTTTGTTCTCTAATCAGTTATGACTTTTTTTAAGTATATATTTCAGTTATTTGTTAATCTATATCCCTGATGAGATTTTTCTGTTTAGTAAGGCAAATGGCTTATATTTCCAAAAGTCTAAACATAAAAAAGAACAGTTGCCTCTATCGATCAAGCATGTAATTTTCTCTCAAGAACAGAAATCATGCTTGGTTTTAGTATGGCCATTTTTCCATAAAATTATAGTGATTGGTAGTGATTATCTGTCAAACCTAGTTTTGCTTTAGGTTGTTGTTAATACAATTTTATGTCATCTGTTCCACCACTATGCCTAGGGCTGATGTCATATGACCTTGAGTTTCATGGTGCCCTTTTTGTAAAAGACAGTTTTCATTCTTCTTAAGTTTTTATTGTGTTCCAGGATTTGTTACACATGAATATCAGAAACTCTGAAGTCGTTTGTTCAGCCATTTAATGAATCTTAGGTTCTTGTGATCTGACCCATCTGGTCTTAAAAATATTTAACCAGTGCATCCTTTGCAGAACTAGCCCCATTTGAAGTGCCTGCATGTGTGCACACACGTCTTGTGGATACTCTCCTGCTCCAGTCTAGTAAGTGTGT
>WEIV01019369.1:1219-15458 GCA_013390005.1 Calyptomena viridis | reverse complement strand
CCGGCCGAGGGGCTCCTACCCCCCCGCCAGGGCCGCGCCGCCATCACCCCTCGCCACCCGCCGCCTGCGCCCTCTTAGTGTGGACGAGGAGTAAATCGAAGGCACCTGTGGCCTCCCTGCCCGGGGTCGGGAAGCTCTTTCGGAGCCGACCTCTCTGACAGGCACACGTGTCCCAGCAAAGAGCAGATCTGGGGGTTCGCCTTGTTTTGCCCCGTCCAGGCAGGCGAGGACTGGGGAGCGGGGCTGCAGTGGCCAAACCATGGCTGGTCCCCGAGCCCCACAGCCGCCCGCTCCTGCTCCCAGCCAACATGGGGAGGATCTGCCGGGAGTCCCGTTGGGATGAGGGTGTACAGAGCCCTCCTGGCATGAGAGAGTTCCGTGGTGGAGCGGAGTTCATTGTGACGAAGATGTGTGGAACCCGTCGTCAGGGTGTTCTGTGGTGATGTAGCCTGCACAGCCGCGCCGTTAGTTCCTTTGGGATGAGGGTTTGCAGAAGCCACTGTGAGAGAGTTCCTTTGGGATGAAGGTCTGGAGAGCCCCACCGTGAGGTATGTGGTGTCCGGGCTGCTTGCTCCTAGTGTCCTGGAGAGAGCCAGACGTTTTGCAGGGCTGTGCTGTGTTTGCTGGCATGGTGGGTGAAGAGCTGTACTGGAAATTACCTCTCTTTTTAGGGTCAGTTCTTGATGGCTGACTTTTGGATGGGTTGCCATGACAGCCTCTTGGAGTTTTATCTTTCTGTAATTCCTGATGATTGAGGGTTTTTTGAGAGACCTGAAATAAACTTTTGATGCCCTGTAGCCCTTTTGAACATTGGTTGCTCCTGTGTTCCCAGAGCGAGATTAGAGGCTGTGTCTTTAAGAGGTACAATTAAGCAATGGGTTTGAGGGATTGCTTATCTGATGCAGCGTAACAGACGGATTGCAATGTTTTTGTCTATGACTAAATCTATAGAGGTTGCATAAATAACTTCAAGGTAAATGTTCTGATTTAATTGTATTTACGTGTAGATGTGTACATACTACTTAAAAACAAAACAAAACACAGAAAAACTTCCTGGCAATCCTCTCTTATAAACGGCTTGACAACTTTTCTCTTTTTGTATCTGTGTCCTGACTGAGTGATTGTCACTAACAGAGCTGTGAATATAGCCTGCTGTCTATGAACTGTCTGAGACTTTCTGGAAGGCAGCTCCAAAGTGATTCCAGCCTGTTGTCTGCAGAGGTCTGAGTGCGAGAAGTGATGCTGGCTGTCCTAACTGGTGGTTGGCTCAGGGTGGGAGGGTGACTCATGGTGTGGCATGTTCCTCCTTCTGTCTGGCAGAGCCTGGTACCTGGTATCCAGTTCTCTGGTGCAAATGACTTGTGTTTACTAATGGAGCTTGCTTAAGGTATTCAAATACTGGTTAAATGCCTCAAGTTGAAGATACATCTTTGCATACACTGGAAGTACCCGGAGCTATTTGGTAAGTACTGCTTATATTCTCCTGGTTAGCAGCCCTGTCTGGGCAGCAGCAGATTGCTTCCTATGTGGTTTTATTTTACCTAACTGTGGACCAGAGTATCTCATGCTTTTAAGCATTTGACTCCTGTCATGTAAACTCAGTTAAAGTCATGTCTTTTCCTGTGGCATTTCTGCTGCTCGCTAAACTTAAGCACTATAGGTAGTGGCTGGATGTGAAGCTGTGTGCTTCTGAGAATTGGTGTGTATTTAGCAGTAGACCAACGGGAAACTTCCTGGATCAGCAGGAAATCCTGGGCTTGTTGTTGTCTACTTTAATGAGCGAAGGTACGTGCTGAGACCCCTGCTGAAAGCAGCCTACCCTAAAGCATGGTTCAACGCTGAAGTGCCCCTGGGAGAAACTGCAGACCTCCAGAATCACTGAAGCAGTTCTTAAGCTACTGAAGAGCCTATCTAATGCTGGCAGGCTACAATTGCTGTGTGGCAACCGCATTTTTGGAGAGGGAGGAGTGTCTTGGGGAACTTATATGTCCTTATTAAGAGGTTCCCAGGAGTCAGCAGTTTCTGCCGTTGCCTTTTTTTGTAAACAACCACCTGAACTGTTTGGTGGCTGAGTTGCGTTGCACTTGGAGCTAATTTATAAACAAATACCAATTGAAATACGAAAAGGATTTTCTAACTGTTTATAAAATAGCTTGGTTGTGAAACCAGTTTCTATATAAACAGTTTTTACATAGATTTTTTGGTGATGATGTCACAGGAGTCATTAACAAGTTTTGACTGCTCATTTTAAATGACTGCGTTTAACAATAAGGAAAGATAAGCTTTTTAACAGCTAATCTGGGATGTCAGTATGGTGTATGTGTTGAGGTTTGTGTGTTTGAGTTTTGTTTGTTTTGCCCCTGATGACTGTGTCCAAAATCAACAAGTGATACTGGATGGGGAAGAAGAACTGTTCAGGAGAGGTGTCATGTTGGCCACCCACGATTTCCAGCAGACATGGATATGAGCTTTCTTGGGTGGTGAACAGAGTAAATTTTACACCCAAGACAACAAAAATAAATTGCAAGATGAACTCCAACCTGTTAAAAGAAATCCAGCACTGAAAGAAAGAAACAAACAAAATCCCAACCAAAAATCACAGGTCCCACAACTGTAAGAGGCATGGTAAAGATAAAAACCTGATGCTGCAATCTGCTGTGGACAAGAGCAGGGTGGACAACTTGGCTATGCTTGTTGTGGTGTCCTTTGGAGTCTAGCAGATGCTACTTTGATCTCAGACTTTCTCTGTAAAAGCAAACATTATTAAACACATGCTGGCCTATATTTCTTCCATGCAAAACTAGTTACATTTTGGGCTCTCCAGAATGTCCACATGGCAGATCAGTCTATGCCTTGGAGCCATTTCTTATGGAAGGTTTTATAAAAGCCAACTGTAGAACTCCAAACTATTTCCCACACACTTGAGGGGGATTACTAATGCTTCAGTGCTGTGCTTCAGTGATGAAGAACAATGTTGTCGTATTGTTGTCAGAATCAGCCTTGGACTGGAAAATCTGTTGAGCAAGGATATTATTGGTTCCTGGCTNCTTTTTGTATCTGTGTCCTGACTGAGTGATTGTCACTAACAGAGCTGTGAATATAGCCTGCTGTCTATGAACTGTCTGAGACTTTCTGGAAGGCAGCTCCAAAGTGATTCCAGCCTGTTGTCTGCAGAGGTCTGAGTGCCAGCAGTGATGCTGGCTGTCCTAACTGGTGGTTGGCTCAGGGTGGGAGGGTGACTCATGGTGTGGCATGTTCCTCCTTCTGTCTGGCAGAGCCTGGTACCTGGTATCCAGTTCTCTGGTGCAAATGACTTGTGTTTACTAATGGAGCTTGCTTAAGGTATTCAAATACTGGTTAAATGCCTCAAGTTGAAGATACATCTTTGCATACACTGGAAGTACCCGGAGCTATTTGGTAAGTACTGCTTATATTCTCCTGGTTAGCAGCCCTGTCTGGGCAGCAGCAGATTGCTTCCTATGTGGTTTTATTTTACCTAACTGTGGACCAGAGTATCTCATGCTTTTAAGCATTTGACTCCTGTCATGTAAACTCAGTTAAAGTCATGTCTTTTCCTGTGGCATTTCTGCTGCTCGCTAAACTTAAGCACTATAGGTAGTGGCTGGATGTGAAGCTGTGTGCTTCTGAGAATTGGTGTGTATTTAGCAGTAGACCAACGGGAAACTTCCTGGATCAGCAGGAAATCCTGGGCTTGTTGTTGTCTACTTTAATGAGCGAAGGTACGTGCTGAGACCCCTGCTGAAAGCAGCCTACCCTAAAGCATGGTTCAACGCTGAAGTGCCCCTGGGAGAAACTGCAGACCTCCAGAATCACTGAAGCAGTTCTTAAGCTACTGAAGAGCCTATCTAATGCTGGCAGGCTACAATTGCTGTGTGGCAACCGCATTTTTGGAGAGGGAGGAGTGTCTTGGGGAACTTATATGTCCTTATTAAGAGGTTCCCAGGAGTCAGCAGTTTCTGCCGTTGCCTTTTTTTGTAAACAACCACCTGAACTGTTTGGTGGCTGAGTTGCGTTGCACTTGGAGCTAATTTATAAACAAATACCAATTGAAATACGAAAAGGATTTTCTAACTGTTTATAAAATAGCTTGGTTGTGAAACCAGTTTCTATATAAACAGTTTTTACATAGATTTTTTGGTGATGATGTCACAGGAGTCATTAACAAGTTTTGACTGCTCATTTTAAATGACTGCGTTTAACAATAAGGAAAGATAAGCTTTTTAACAGCTAATCTGGGATGTCAGTATGGTGTATGTGTTGAGGTTTGTGTGTTTGAGTTTTGTTTGTTTTGCCCCTGATGACTGTGTCCAAAATCAACAAGTGATACTGGATGGGGAAGAAGAACTGTTCAGGAGAGGTGTCATGTTGGCCACCCACGATTTCCAGCAGACATGGATATGAGCTTTCTTGGGTGGTGAACAGAGTAAATTTTACACCCAAGACAACAAAAATAAATTGCAAGATGAACTCCAACCTGTTAAAAGAAATCCAGCACTGAAAGAAAGAAACAAACAAAATCCCAACCAAAAATCACAGGTCCCACAACTGTAAGAGGCATGGTAAAGATAAAAACCTGATGCTGCAATCTGCTGTGGACAAGAGCAGGGTGGACAACTTGGCTATGCTTGTTGTGGTGTCCTTTGGAGTCTAGCAGATGCTACTTTGATCTCAGACTTTCTCTGTAAAAGCAAACATTATTAAACACATGCTGGCCTATATTTCTTCCATGCAAAACTAGTTACATTTTGGGCTCTCCAGAATGTCCACATGGCAGATCAGTCTATGCCTTGGAGCCATTTCTTATGGAAGGTTTTATAAAAGCCAACTGTAGAACTCCAAACTATTTCCCACACACTTGAGGAGGATTAGCTAATGCTTCAGTGCTGTGCTTCAGTGATGAAGAACAATGTTGTCATATTGTTGGCAGAGTCAGCCTTGGACTGGAATATCCATCGAGGAAGGATATTATTGATTCCTGGCTCTGCTGTACCATTTCATGGATGCTCTTCGGCAATGATTGGTCATAAGAGGGAATCCAAAAAGGATTGATACACCAGGAAAATATAGTTCCAGCCCTCAAGACCTCTGCTTTGCTTCTGGCTGGTCCTTGAGGTGCTGACACAAAGTGACCTGTGACTAGAAAGTTTCCTGAAAGTGTGTACAAACTCTTTGCGCTAACAAACATCTGTTTTCAATGCACTGACCAGCTTTGTGCTGAGCCCCAACTCAAGGAACCTAAAAAAATGGACCAATTCCAGTCCTTGTACAAAGATTTACCTGTATGGAGCAGTAGCTGAAAGAAGGGTGGCTTGAAAAGTGACTGACAAAGCACAGTCTTCTGGGAACTGAATTTTGCACAGACAAGATAGGAGACACAAAGAGAGGAATTGTTGTCCTGCACTGTACACGTGTTAACGAGAGCAGGGGTCCCAGGAGCTGGCTCCTAAGCCAGGGGACCCCCTGCCCTGTCAGGTCTGGAGTAGTGGGGCTCTTTGCCTGCTGATGAGCTTGCGGGGTTTAGCACCTTTGATTCTGTTATCTCCATGACCTCCTTTATGTCCATGCTGGGATCCAATGTGACCTGTTAACCCAGAATTTGATAACTGGGAACTAAAACTGACTTTCCAAATACTGGCTGGCACACAGGTCTCTGGACTACATGAGCTATGTGTCACAGGATATAGCAGGGAGTGAATCACTACTCTTTTCAATAATAAAATGAGAAGCAGCATGCACCCAGTGATAAGGGTGAACCAGTTTAGCAGACTAGCTGTATGTCTGTGGAGGTTATGTGTGGGGTGAGCCAAGAGAATGGAAAATCAGGTGTTTGGACGGGTAGCAGTTGTTAAGGCACTAACATCAGTAAGAAGCCTTAAAACAGACATTAGAGATGTTCACAAAAAAGATCCATGAGGAGCCTCTGTGCTGTCTCTGTGAGGGAGGCTGTGGTCCAGCTGATTCATGCCAGGTCCTTTCCACCTCCTATCACCTGTGAGTTGCTTTAGCTCTGTAGTTTGTGTCAGCTGTTTTTGACATATTTCATGCTGGGAACTCTGCAACTTGTGGTGGCCAGAGGTTAACTCAGCTGAGAGCTGGCTTCCACTGAAATGTGCCTACTTTCTCAAGACTAGGTTTGTGCTTTTAACAGATGTCTAATTCTCTTTTCCCTCTGGGCCAGGGAGGTTAATTGGAGGAAAGTGACTGTACATCGGACCCAAGAGCCTCCTACAGAGATACTTGGCACAAATAAATCAGCCTATTTTTGATGAATAACAAGGCCCCAAAGGCTCTAGTTCTTGCTGCCTGCACAAATTGCAGGTATAAATTTCACAGCTGATCACAGGGACTCCAGAATTCAATTAACTCTCAGCTCATTTAAAAAAAAAATCCTGCCTGCCTATTTAATTATGAGTGTCACCGATACTACACATGCTGTTCAGGAAAACTCCAATTAATAAAGCATTGCATCATTAATATGAGTGACAGTCTGAAAGCTTGAACTCTCTGAGGAGTCTGTTTTGACCCTCTGCAATGAGAGACCTGTGATTTATTGGAAAGGGGAATCCTTTTCTTTAGGTTTGGATGATGCTGAGGGAGCTCTGAGATTGTCTCCATGCTTTGTAGGCTGTTCTGGATGCCCTGTTTTGTTTGGCAGTTGTGATGTAATGTAGTGCTGGCAACTGATGATTTAGACCTTCTGATACTCAGTTAACCTTGCAGGGTCTCCAGTTGTGGGGATGGGGCTGCACAGAGACATATGGGGCAAAAATCTGCAAACACATCACATGTGTAAGGCACAGCAAGAAGAAGACAGCAACATTCTTCTTGCACTGCCTTTACCACATTAAAGCACATTTCACTGCCAGGAAGGGTGTTAACCAAAGCTGTACAAATAACCATGTCTCTGCAGAGTGTTTCATTTTCAAGTGTTCTTGATTTAAATTTAGCTTAGTTGCAAAGATCTGTCAATAAACAGACACGTTTCGTTTTGACTTTCTAACGTGTCTTTCATTTTAAGCCCAAATTGATCTAATCTGGTCATTCCATACCTCTGCTTGTGCCCATCCTGCTTCTCTCTTGATTTCACACCTTGCAGGTTGTGTTATTGGAAGTGGTCTCCATTTCTGCAGCTGCATCATTCCACTTCTGGAGAGTGTCTGTGCTAAATGGCTCTTACCACAACTGGAGCATCAGAATGACACAGAAAAGGTATTTGACCTAATCTTCCCAAATTGTGTCCCTCTTTCCTTAGTCACTGTGTATAACCCACAAGGATCACAGTGTAGCATTTTTTTTACTCATTCTTCAGACCATGTTGAGTTTGTACCTCAGCTTTCTGAAGAATACTGAATTGTGCTTTCTTTTCACACTACTACTTTTTTCTTCCCTGAGCAGCTGTGTTCCTGACTATAGCAATCTTCTTTCCAGTAGTGGCAAAAACAATCTTGCTGCTCTAGCCAGAGGCAGATGTCACCCCAGATTAGATGTCATGGCTCCATCTCTGCTCCGGTTCCCTGCATCTTCCTGGGATTTCCACACTAGCCACCAGTGCATTCAGGAAATGTGTGCCCAGATGTTGTTGCAAAAAGTTGTTACTCCTTTTGATTGCCTCAGTTTTCTCCAATCCATAAACTACTTGCCATATTGCCCCTTTTCTGTATGCTGCTGTTCCCTGTTCTTGGTCAGAGCTGCAGCTTTTGCTCCCTGTTTGTCACATTTAGGTAGAATGTTTTCACTGTTTGTTTTCAAGCACTAGCTTGTCATCCAATAAATATCTGCAGGACCATCTCTCTTGTCCACATGATTGTCTTAGGACCAAAAAAAGAAGAGAAACTTTCCTACTCTCTTGCATGCCTCTGCATTTCTGGTCCACCTCTAGCAGCTACTTTAGTGCTAGAAGAGGGAGTGGATGTTTTGTTTATTTTTGCACAGTGAATGGCTGCACAAGCTTTAGAGCTGTTCAGGGGTTGTAGTTAGACCAGCATTTTTGGGAGTAGCAAGAGTTCAGATTTAAACCTATTCTTGAGCTGATGCAATCTGCAAACAAGTGGCTGTTATTCTAGGACTACTCCTTTCATGCTACCCACTTTCATTTTGTGCGTGCTTTGTTCCCCTGTTGCCTCATCTTTAGCTGAAATAACCTCTGTCCTAGGCCTGGAGCACTCTCTTTCATACNGTCTGTGCTAAATGGCTCTTACCACAACTGGAGCATCAGAATGACACAGAAAAGGTATTTGACCTAATCTTCCCAAATTGTGTCCCTCTTTCCTTAGTCACTGTGTATAACCCACAAGGATCACAGTGTAGCATTTTTTTTACTCATTCTTCAGACCATGTTGAGTTTGTACCTCAGCTTTCTGAAGAATACTGAATTGTGCTTTCTTTTCACACTACTACTTTTTTCTTCCCTGAGCAGCTGTGTTCCTGACTATAGCAATCTTCTTTCCAGTAGTGGCAAAAACAATCTTGCTGCTCTAGCCAGAGGCAGATGTCACCCCAGATTAGATGTCATGGCTCCATCTCTGCTCCGGTTCCCTGCATCTTCCTGGGATTTCCACACTAGCCACCAGTGCATTCAGGAAATGTGTGCCCAGATGTTGTTGCAAAAAGTTGTTACTCCTTTTGATTGCCTCAGTTTTCTCCAATCCATAAACTACTTGCCATATTGCCCCTTTTCTGTATGCTGCTGTTCCCTGTTCTTGGTCAGAGCTGCAGCTTTTGCTCCCTGTTTGTCACATTTAGGTAGAATGTTTTCACTGTTTGTTTTCAAGCACTAGCTTGTCATCCAATAAATATCTGCAGGACCATCTCTCTTGTCCACATGATTGTCTTAGGACCAAAAAAAGAAGAGAAACTTTCCTACTCTCTTGCATGTCTCTGCATTTCTGGTCCACCTCTAGCAGCTACTTTAGTGCTAGAAGAGGGAGTGGATGTTTTGTTTATTTTTGCACAGTGAATGGCTGCACAAGCTTTAGAGCTGTTCAGGGGTTGTAGTTAGACCAGCATTTTTGGGAGTAGCAAGAGTTCAGATTTAAACCTATTCTTGAGCTGATGCAATCTGCAAACAAGTGGCTGTTATTCTAGGACTACTCCTTTCATGCTACCCACTTTCATTTTGTGCGTGCTTTGTTCCCCTGTTGCCTCATCTTTAGCTGAAATAACCTCTGTCCTAGGCCTGGAGCACTCTCTTTCATACTTGTACAGCCTGAGGCTTAACAGGACACATTGATGACTTGGGGCCTTGGGCTAAGCCACAGCTCTTGGATTCAAACTCTGTTGCTTGCCCTACCTGCACAATGCAAGCCTGTGCTGTCAGCAGGTCACAGCAGATGCTTGGCTGTGACCAGACTCTCCTGGGACTTCGGTGAGAAAACTGTTTAAGTGACTGTAACCCATTTGAGTCAGCAGGGCATGGTGCTTGCTGCTACAGCCCTCGGGGGCAACTTCTAGTTCTCCTGCTCCAGCTGTGCAAGCCCTGGAGACCACTGATTCCTACCTCACTTTCTCAGCTAGGACTGAGTGGCTGTAGCACAGGGCTCATCTTGGAGGAAGTGGCTAAGAATCGATAGAGACAAGGGGGTTGGATGCTGCTTATGGAAAGGCTGAGGTTCTTTTTGTTTTCATTCCCTGTGTGGGTCTTCACATAACCCACTATTTTCTAACTGTTGGTTATCATCTGCAAAATAAAGATAGCACTGTAAGCCTCATGAACATGTTTTAATTGTGAATAGCAAGCATAGTATGTACAGCAGTTGCCAGTGATTTAGGAGAACTGAGCTCAAGTCCTCGTTTTGAAAGATACTTTGGCTGCCTATTTTTCGGGAGGTTTTGCTAAGTCTAGAACCTGATCAAAGTATTCTGCAAAGTTTTTGTTATTACAAAATGAAACTGCAATGAAAAAAACATGTGGTCACACTTCCTGACCAGCTGGGCATGGAGGTTGTTGCCATTACTTGCATGAATACAAGGCAAAAGCACAGACTTTCATGCTGTCTGTTGTCTTCTGGCTACCTGTGGGCATGAGGGACAAATAAAAGTTGTGAGCCACTTTAATCTGTGCCCCTGGAGCTGCACTGAAGTAGCTGGTGGAGCTTCAATGTTGTTTATCCAGCCTTCCCTCACATTCGTTTTTCTGAAAGCGTCCCTCATCTGCAGTGAAATTCCTTGTAATGCTGGAGGAAACGGAATGTGAGACTGCAGTATAGTTAAGTGCAGATAACAGGACCTCCCCCTGTGAAGGGCTGAAACCCTCTAGAATTCCTGCCTCTAGCTTTCCTGGCTTTGAAGCTGGACTCTCTCATGCCAGCATTGCGAATGTGTCAGCTTCGTCCTGAAGGTGGATTTCCTGTGTTTAAAAGGCTCCTTTTGGCTTCTTCGCACTTCCCTCCCTTCTTTGAAACACTCAGACCCCAGTGCAACTGGCAGCCACTGACTGTAGCTGTGTCCTGCCTTGGCAAGTAGTGCTGATCCGGTGGTAAATGCAGTTGGAAATGAGGTGCTGCCCCTCGGCCGAGGTTTCTCCCTCACTGGGGTGCCAAGTTCTCCAGCCCCCTCGGGATGACCCTGAGCTGCCTTGTTCCCTGCATCTGTCAGCCTCAGGGCAGCTTGTTCACTTTGCAAGGCACAGCCCTTTTATCAGCACAGCCCACAGGCAAAAGGCAGAATAGAAATACTCTCTATTTGTCTGAGAATAAAAAGAAAAGCTCCTTGTTCTCTGTAGAGTAAGCCTTGGCCTGAGAGAATTCAGGAGCCAACTTTTGGCACTCATAGTGCCTTTTAGGTATTAGTGAATTGCTGGTGCAGGAACACCCTGCTCACTTTCTCCGTTTTATTGAATATTAGGTGGGTATTTCACGCTAGTATATTTCCTTCACCTTTTTATGTCCTTTTAGAATCTCTCAAACTTTTCCAGAGGATGGGCAGTCCTCCAGGGTGCTTCACATCCATGAAACTGCTGTGTACTCCAGTTGTGGAACCCATGCTACAAGGCATGTGTGGCCACTTGAGATTTGTGGTCTCTGTTTGGAAACCTTCCTTGTATAGCATGTGGGAACATGTGGCTCAGCAGTGAATCAAGACCTGCACCGTCCTGGGATTTACCAGTTTGTGCTGCTGTGGAAATACGTTCTCAGCATTGAATAGAGTATTTAGCCCTGGCTTTATTATACTGTTAAGGAAACAAAAGTAACCAATGCTGTACCAAGATCAGGTTGTACACTTTAACAGGCTGGAGGAAGGAGATACATGGTCCACACTCAGGTGCCTTTTTCCTTTGGTTTGATGCTATTTACTACTCCATGTGCAATCTAAATAAAGTCAGCTCTGAGTACTATTAACCAAGTTCCACCAGAGCAACTCCTATGTGACTACATGTATGACTATAGCTGATAAGCACTATAGTATAATAAGCTAGACTTGAGCTACCCCAGAAACCTGGGATTCTGCTTTGGTTTGGCATTAAATGCAGAGGCTGATCTGAACCTGAAGGATACAAATACAAAGCATATTGAGCACTGGCTTTACTGGAGGCTCCTAAAACTTCTGCTCCTATGTTAACTCATCTCCAGGTATTTGCTCTTATTTTCAGCATTGTGTTCCTATCCCAACCTGCAATCAGAAAGTTTGAGGTGTTGAAGTGTGTGGCTGAAGTTCTCTTTGAGTTCCCTGAGTAGCTGCATTCTTGGGCTGTGCATATGTTTTTTTTTCTTTACATATCTGATTATTCTAATTAGGATCAACCTCTAGGTGAAGTAAAAGTGACTTGAGTACTGCCCAAACTGTGAGAATTTGGGGTTTGAGTTTTGATGAAGTGTGGTGCATTTCTCTGTAATGTTGCCACTGCTCTGTGGTATCTGGCTTCAGCTGAGATCAATAGCAAAGGTGCCAAAATAAAGCTGGAGTGGCTGGTTTTGGGCTTTTCCAAGCCTCATAAAGAAAATAAGAAAGTAAGAGGGCCTGTTGTTAGCTGGAGTGTTTTTATACCTCACTGTGTAACAATCTGCCTTGAAGGAATACAATGGTCCAGATCACCACAGAGCATCTTTTCCTTCCAGCCTCTTTGGGAAGCTCTGTGAGGATAATTGGGGGACTTTATTTGAAATATTAACCTCTGTCTTTGGGGCATTTGGCTCTTAGATAAATTGCTGAGGAAAGCATACATTAAGACTTCTTTTTGCTTTCCCCTTCTTATCTCTGGAGAGACACTGAAATAGCCACCGAGTTGTTCTGCTTTAAAAGAGATGTCACCCATCATGGTTCCCAAGGAAGATCCCAGCTCATAGAGATGTTGCTCATGATAAACCTAAATAGTTATTGGCATTTGAGAAACATGCATGACTGCACTACTAGAATGTTTGCCAACAAAAACGCCATAAAGTCTCAAGAGAAAAGCTACATTTCTCTGAATTAAATTACAACAGCATTCCTTGATGGGTAGGAAGCTGACTTTTTGTTGATTGGTTGTAGTCCACTGCTTAGTGTTAAAAAGAGCTTTCAGCTTTTTCATTGACTTTTCCCTGGGCTGTAAGCAGATTTCCCCTCCACCACCCTGGCTGTGCCTTGACTATTCTTTCCTGAAGAGTGCTGTGTTAGAGAGGTGGGTTCATGTGCAAATTCTCCTTGATGGACTAAATAATTGAAATTCATCATATTACCCTCTATTCTGCCTGTTTCCAGAGCTTGCTGAATAGTCCCTAAAGACTACAAATAAATAAACTGTGTCAAGGCCTTATCTTGAACAACTTGACTTTTCTCCTTTGCAGAAATTGCATACTGTAGTGTCAGCTTTGCAGGGGATGATAGAAACCAGAATCCTAAATTACTATGGCTTGTGGCTAATTCAAGCATTTCACTGTCAGCTGAAGCTTAATTTCCTCATATTCTAATTAGAAATCTTAGCTGGCTGAAGGCTGTGATGGTTTCACTGGAAGCATTGGCAATGCACCTAAATGAGCAGATTTTACATCCTGCTGTTTCTCCCTATAGAATTTTATTAGTTATTGTGCTAATACTTAGGGGGTGGAGGAACAGTGTCTTGCCACGGCTGCAGATGTAGGAAGCTGGGTTGTGCTGCAGGCCTACCTCCTGTAAGGTGGGCTGCTGGGGTTTGGGGCTCACAGACTTGTTCAGCACTCTTAAAGAAGTTAGAGCAAGTCAGCATCCTACCTTTGAAATGACTGTTGATATTAAATACACTGATTTAGAAATACCTTGTGATACAGAGCACAAAGGGAGGTGGCATCCTCTGTATTTCTCCCCAGCTCTTCTCCTCTGCAGCCCTTTGCTTTTCTGTTCTAAAAGGAATATGAATATGTGCCATGTACAACCGAAACCACTCGTTCAGCGTAAGCTGCTGGATTTTACCAGATTCTGGTTTTCTTACATCAAGTCGAAGAGGTTGGCCTCTCTTACAGAAGTCTCAGCTTGTATTATTTTGACAGATTAAATACTGAAGATGACCTTTTGTGATCCAAGTTAGGTGCTCTGGTTCTCAAATTCATTGACCCTTGCAATATATTGGACTGGTGGTCATATGTACTTTTTTGTTCTTCCCATACAATATCTCCTCACAGATAGAGGCCATCTATGCAGACTTTAAAGGTATATTAGCCTCTGTAAGACTTCTGAAGAGAGTATATTAAATCAAAAAGTGAGTACCTGGTTGAATGACAAACTATCTGGCTTAGTCATGCTAGTGGTGTTGCAAGCATATTCTTGGAAGCTGGAGTTGGCACTGCTTGTTACCACCTCACCAACATGACTTTGTGTGCTCTGGCTCTTGGCACTACTACTGGAAATAGGGTGGAATAATGCTGTGCAGCAAATCTTTTATAGCCTGGTAAATGTAGGAGGTGGAAAGGTCTTTAAATGGCTGATTGAACTTGTCTGGAACAGTCATGAAATTCTGCTTGGAGCCATAGCAGAGTAAATTGCCTAGATGTCCCTTTTGCTCCCTCATTCACATGTATTTCTGGAGGGGAAAATAATTCGGAAATCTTTCAGACTAAACAAAACTCTTTTACCTCTTTTTATAGCCTTTCTTCTCCCCTTGAAAAAAAAAAAGTTAACAATTTGGCTATGCAATCATTCACAAAAGCTTTTGGCCCTACCACAATTGTACACTCTACCCGCTGGTCCCCAAATTCACTCTGCTCCATTTAGTAGAGTTTGTTGGCAAACTTAACCTGACTTCATGCTGTGGAGAATATTTGTTTCTTAA
>WEIV01019367.1:29552-61539 GCA_013390005.1 Calyptomena viridis | reverse complement strand
ACACTCCATTAGGCAATTATGGAAAAGAATTTTTTTTTTCTTGAAGTTATGCATTTGGTTTTGGTCTTATGGCAACATGAAGCTCAATGAAGTAGGCTATTGTTTATACTTATAAGGCAGGGAGGATTAAGTAATGACATTCTTATTAAACTTTTGATTAATTAAATGCAATAATTAATTTTCTTTTGTTCTTACCTATGGGACACAATTGTAAGGTATTAGCTTGTCATATAGATTTATACACCTTAATAATTTTAAGCAAAAGTTTTCAACAATTGAAATTATGCCTTTCTTTGTCTGAGTTTAGAACATTTTCTAAAAAAATTTATAGTGGCAGATACCTTGACAAATATATTTGGAAAAAAGAATCATTGTGTGCTCTTCCTGTGCTTTGTGTATATGCATAAATGGTGTGACCCAAGAGGAATGGATCTGTGGGACAAAACCAATGTTATCCTTGTGACAGGGGGTTATTTCATCCTATCTCTGTGTGATTGCTTGGAATTAATACCTGTTAGTGGTTGGAGCCCACTGGGTGCATTACTGGAGTACATTTGTGTTTGGTTTTATCCCATTTTTCTTCCCTAAGCCCGTTCTGTGATTGTTTTGAAAGTGGTAAATGGGGATGATTCACTCAGAAGCACAATCTTGAGCCAAGCTACGGCTTCTTATGTAGGTTATACAAGGTGATTAATATG
The DNA here is from genome assembly GCA_013390005.1 of Calyptomena viridis. Taxonomy (NCBI): domain Eukaryota; kingdom Metazoa; phylum Chordata; class Aves; order Passeriformes; family Eurylaimidae; genus Calyptomena; species Calyptomena viridis. Next base: position 60,841 of record WEIV01019367.1, on the reverse strand, counting down.
ATCCTCTTGATCTTTATTACTTGAATTTTATTTCGTTTTTATGACTCTTTATGAGTTCAGCAGTTTTTTGGAAGGAGGCTAGGTAAATGAAAGTCAGTCACCCCGCATGTCTGTCTGAGTGAAAGAGAAGTGGATGTAGTAAGTATGAGTAAAAGCAATCCCAACCTCTGCTTCTGAATTTTTGTGTGGGCAGAGAGATGATTGCCACCTCCCAGAACTGTCCCAAGGTATTACAAGAATTCATTTTTTCTAATTTTTTTTTCTTCTTGGTTTTGATCTATCGAAGTCCTTGGTACCAACTCTCCTCTTTGCTTCCTCTCTCTTCTTTCCCCCTTTTTCCCCAGATCTTTATAAAAAGCATTCTGTACCAAACTGTCCTTGAATGGTTATGGGGAATAGGTGGAGAAAAGGCTGGTTATTTAATTACAGCTAGTAAGCAGTGTGTCCCTTAGGAAAGTTGTGCTTTTACCTTTGCTCTTTTTAAGATATGTAAGTACATTTGGAACATAATGGAAGTGCTGTAAGAAAACAGATTAAGGCAGTGTTGTTATAGTATGATATAGATGCAAAGGATTATTTTCATGTACTACTTACAAGGGCTAAATATTTCAGAGGTTCCCTACATTTCAGGGCTCAAAGTCTTTTCAGCACTGGTCAGAGTGTGTGTGTTGTCCAATGGCAAAAGGTAGTCCTTTGTATGAATTGGCCCATCAGCTGTGCAGTTGGCACTGCACTGGTTGTGTGTAGTCTCTGTGCAAATGTGGCTCATGCTATGAACACTGATCTGCTTTCTTAAATGTTGTCAGTTCTAGGAAAAACCAAAACAAAATAGGTGGAGAAAATTTTCTGTTGCCTTATAATGACAGTTGGGGAAGTCCCACCTGGAAAAATGTAACGTAGTCATTGTCATCTTCTTTAATACAATGCTAACTTTCCATAATATGTAATTTTTTTACTTCAAGCCTTCATAATTTTAAAAATTTTCGTCTTATTTGTGGAATCAATTACTCTTTAAGATTGCAGTGCATGAAGCTGTTAATTGCTGAGATCTTTGGTAATGAAGTTTACAAATTTACAAACAATGACAGCTTCATTTCCTTACAGTGCATTTCTAACAGTCAGACATGTTGAAGTGCTTTACAGAGCATGTAATTATTTGCTAGTGTCAAAGAGAGTTTATAGAGGCTAACTGGCTTAACTGCTTTCAGCTCTGTCTGCAAGGAATGCTTGTTGGAGATCTGGAAGTTAAATGAGACAAATCCCTGAAGGGGGGCTACAGAGAAGCCAGAGAAGGACTCTTCATCAGGAACTGTATGATAGGAAAAGGAGTAATGGGTACAAATTGAAAGAGGGGAAATTTATATTGGATATTAGGAAGAAATTTTTCTCTGTGAGGGTGGTAAGACATTGGAAGAGGCTGCTCAGGGAGGTTGTGAATGCCCAAGCCCTGGCAGTGTTCAAGGCCAGGTTGGATAAGGAAAGCAATCTCGTCTAGTCAGCGACGTTCCTGCCCATTGCAGGGGGAGTTGGCACTAGATGATCTTTAAGGTCCTTTCCAGTCCCTTAACATTCTATGATTCTGTGATCATGATGCCAAAAGAATGGTCATGTGGAAACGTAAGTCCTTACAAAGAAAGTGGCTCCAGCTATACCTGCTCCTTGCTCCTATGTTGGAAAGACACCTTTTCATGTTGTGGTAATTTATGTTGTTGGAAGGTATTTTCCCACCAGAACTATCATACTGCATCCATGGACAATGGAAGATAAGCCAAACAAAGTTGTCTTCTCTCTGAATAGAGATTAGAATTTCATCTGTTGGGGGAAAAAAAAGAAAGGAAGAAATGGCCAATAGAACTCTTGAATGCAGTCTGAATGAAATGAGTGTGTTCAAGACATGAGAATCCTGAGAAGGGGGCAAGAGACAGGAGTACCACTCTTTCTGGAGATATTATGTTCCTATCTCTCTAGTCAAGCACTTGCTTTTTATCCAAGGACAATTCTGAAACACTATTATTTGTATACATGTTCTGTGTTACTGTAATACTGTTAAAACAAGAGTTGATGTATTTTTTAATGATAACTGAGCTTTCCAACATTATTTAAGTCACATAGAAGTCCTATTATTTTGTAAAATCCCATGGGTCTTAGGCTCTTACTGAGCCTGAATGCTGATTAGACATTGAGAAGCATTTTCAGGTTGTGGTAGTTATTCTAGAATGTAATCTCTACATTAATCATCCTTCTCTTTCATTCTTCTGCTGAAGGAAGTTTCTTAGTTTAATTCTGTAATCTGGGTGTTGTTTACACTATGTATATATATGACACAGATGCTGAGATATAGTCCAAGTAATGTGGAATCTTTTCTTCATAGGGATGTACTTTCAACAGTACCCTGTTCTACTCTAATACTGCAGCTGGTTGTAAAAGCACTTGCTAGGGAAGTGAAAGGCACACTTTCAAAGAGCCTCAGGTTGAGGAGTACGTGAAGTTCATGTTTCACTCCACCCCTCTGAGTGCTGTAGGCTGTGTGTATAAACAGTGAGCAGCAACCTGTTCTCTGAAGCCCTGAGCCACTTGGCTGAACATAAGGGAATTACTTGAGATGTGGAAGAGCCTTTGAAAATGAATCCCACTTTCATATTGAGGCCTAATGCAGAACTATAGGGAGGCATCTTAATGTACGTGAGACATGGGATCTGAGACAAGCCCATCTTTAGCTTTTGACATCAACTCACTGAGGTGTCCTGCCATTCTGTTTCTTGGCTGTTGTTATACCTCTTTTCAGACCTCATATTTTCTGAATATGCCTATATCTCTTAGCATCCCTGTATCCATCAGCTAGAGCTGTAGCAATTGAATGTTCAGTGAGACCAGTCACCAAGTGGTGCAGAAGAATGTTTAAAAATTTCATTAAGCCTATTGGTTATCAGCACAGGTAAATAAGTATCCTACATAGCAACATATTTTCATATTGTTCCTTTAGTGAAACAGGCTGACATAATAGGAGGAATGTTTTGATGGTGGGAGCTTTCTATGAAAATTACATTTACTCTTTCAATTACCATATTCATTTCTCATTAATAGAGTATTTCAAGGCCTTGTATTTTTGAAAGGGAAAAGGTTAGAATTATGGGCTGGCAGCTGGTTTTGATAGGGCACAGTGAGCAAGTTAATGCTTACCAAACATTTGAAATTGCTTTTCAATTTCTGAAATCACTTTGCAGCTCTTCAGCTATTTTTTGGCTGGCTGCACTTTATCATATTAATATAATACTGTGCAGAAAAATATTGCATTTAAGTGTTATGATGAAATCAAGCTGTTATGCTGCATGTGTGTGGTACAAAGTATATTTTTAGTGTTTTTCTTAGCCTATTATTATGTGAGTTTTGCTGCCTTTCAGAAGCTATTTGTCAAGGGAAGAGGTTGTGCTTAGTTTTGATAGGGTAAAATGCATTTTACAGCCTCACTAAGCCTCATTTAACTGAAGTAAACCTCATTTTAGCCACGTCTGAAGGTAATACCTAATAAAAACTAGTTATGATTTTTTTTTTTCCTTCTTAATTTGGACAATCTTCTTTCTTATCGGTTTATCCAGTTGATTGCTGGATCCATGAACCCTTAAATTTCCAACACATCATATATACACTCTTCTGCCAGGACCAGAGATATAGTTCCAGATGTTTTAACAACAGAATGTAGAATTATTTGTAGCTGGTATTCCTGAGAGCACTACCAATATTGTGCTGCAAAGAGTTCTTGAAGGTTTCAACTGTTCGTATAATTCAAAGAAAATGTGTTCTCTGTAATCCCCAAACCAAACATTAAGAGAAAGTAAATCTTTTAAATTATACTTTTGCATGTAAAATTTCTATAACAAATTAATCATGATGGAAAGAAAGAGAAAAAATCTGGTTTAGAAAAATATTTAACTTTATTTAGTAATCTCAATCAGATGACATAAATAAGATATAAAAGCATATGTGTCTTCATTATGTGGTCAGGATCATTATCTCTTCCCTCCAGTATCTATTGGTATTTTTTTCCACATTCATTTATTTTCCCTTTTTATAAACAAAACATGTTAGCCCCCTCAAAAAGCACAAATGTTGAAAACTAATATATGTATAATCTCAACCATTTACTTCTGCTTACTCTTTTGGGCTTTTCAGAGAGTGATTTTTCTGTTGAATATTTCTTCCAGAATAACTTTGGTGCTGAGCTAGATCATTTAGCAAGACCTTGCATTTGTTGCATCTCCTTGGTGTTTGTATCTTCAAAAACTAAATATTTCAGGTCTGATAGTGAAACTTGGCTCTTTTTCAGTACCTTTAAATTATTATTACTGTGGATGGTTGTGTTCCTTGCGATCTTCAACCTCTTCAGTATAATAAAATTGATTATTTTACTTTCGAATCCAGCAGGTCTTTTATTTTGTGAAAGCCTAGCAAAAGCTCATCGATTTACACCAGAGTTGGTTTGCTGTTTTCTTCAGTCAATACTGCCACACAATAAAAGTCTTGACTTAACCAGGCAGTTTCAGCAATGTTCTGTTAATGTCTCCTGCTACCTTGATTTAAATAAGAATATCATTTTCTTCATAACAGAATTTTATGACTATATGACATCTCAGATGGATCAACAGGAATATTAATCAATTGTTTCAGCCCTGTGTAGTTTTGTCTTAGCAATTCTGTAACAGATAGAAGTGACTAACACTGGTTTTGTTTCTATTACATTTTTAAATGCTTGCTCAAGGGAGAGAAATTAATATATAAGCAACAAAATACAAATAAATTATAGCAGATATTTTAAGAGATGTTCAGATGGCCTAAATCTAAGCCATGGTGTATCTAGTGTTAAAGTTTTATTGGCTTGGTGCTTTTGAAGGCCTGGAATCAAACAATAGGAAGCACTTGACACAAAGTAGGTGGAATTTTGTTTGTCTCTGGCTGACCTTCCCAGTTTAACTGAATTTATTTGAACTTCAAGGTTGCTATGAAATTTCCCCTCAAAAATTGTAGACTGAAGCCTGAAGAAGGAATGATTAACTGCTTTAAGAATGATGCAGAGGGAAATTAGTACAGCAGCATTGCTGTGCTCATTAAGCCTGGCCATTCCAGAGGTGCAGAGAAAATCCAACTGCTTTGTCACCTCCTCACATGAAAGTGCAGTCAGTCCCCAGCCAGGAATTGAGCAAACATGTTTAACTAATTTGAAAAAGAGGCAGGCACCAGGATCTTCCTTTCTTTTGTGAAAGTAGCATTAGGTTAGGCCTATGGATGTCACTGAAAGATAGAATAACTTGGTTGTACATAATGAAATTCATACTGAGATCGCTAAGTAGAGCAAAGGGAAAAAGTTCATTTGTAGAGCAAGTAAATCTGACCTCAAGCTGCACATAAGTGAGCTCTAATATTTTTCATTTTTTGGTTTGGGTTAAAAGAGTACTTATTTTTATATTTTACCTAAATTTTCTCTTTCAAGATACCTAAATTTCTAATAAAATTAATATAGTTGGTTTTATTTATACTCAGCAAATTTTGTTTTTAATACATTATTATAATACCCAAATTAATACATTATATACTGTGAACCCTGTTCTGCTTTGTCAGGTTTGTGAAGTTTTTCTTCTTATGTGTAATTGCAGTAAGAGGGACTTTGATCCAGCTTTTCTCACAGAATTTGATAATAAATATTACCATGTTTAAGGCATGTAAAATCCAGTCCTTTCTAATAGGTGATGGGATTCACTCATTTCATTTGACTATTCTGACAATGTGCAAAGGAGTGAAGTTCCAGGTGTTCTGAATATTACACACTCATTTAACAGCAACACAAAAAAACCTTGAGAAATATGTGTAGCAATGATTAACCTACCATCCATGTAACATCATTACTGCAAACATTGCTTTTATTCAAAGTTGTAGCAATTTCAAAGGGTCTGTTATCAGAACAGCTGTGGCTCAGGTTCAGCAAGCCAATATGTGGGATTATGTATCATTCAGGGTCCTAAAGTCTGCAGGGTGTTATATTCATTTTACATGAAGTAGAACAAAACCAACTAAAAAATGGTTCTTTCTATTTCTTCTGTTTTATTATGTATTAATTTCCCTTAAAAGAAAGTGGGGTGTTCATTGATTTCTGGTCCAAATTCCTCAGTGTAACAGTAGATGGGAAGAGAGCTTTGGTCCTGTTAAACTTATAGGAAAGAAATTAATGTATTTTATGCATTTAAATATTCTGGTTTTGTGTATGTAAAGCTGGTTTTGTGTAGGGATGTACTTATGTAAATGTATGCAGTTATAAGTGGCTTCTGATGGTCAGGTTAAGTAATTCTTGTGTAGGAACAACAGAAAGATCAGAAATGAAGTACTGACAGTGGGACACTGGTTATTATTGGCCAGAACTAATAATGAATATTTGAAACAAGGCTTTGAACAAGCTTGAAGATTCAAAGATAGGGTATCTTTTTTGTTTTTCTTTTCTACAGAGAACTTGTTGCACATGCATATATCTTGAAGTGAGATGCTCTTTCCAGAGCAAGAGATAATGACAAAGAACAGAGTACCCAGAATGTCAGCTTAGGTTGTGGACAGTGAGAGGACTCTGCAGGAGGTATATTAAAATTGAACATGCATGACAGTCCTAAGGTTCTAAACTTTCAAACAAAATTAGCATGCATGATAAGTGTGGCTGTGTGTATTATAAGTTTTACAGATGTATTTGTATTCAGTTTTTTGTACAGTTCTGTTATCTCCAGTTATTCCCTGATATATCGGTTTGTCAATGGACTGCCCTGGTCTCCCCCTTCCTTTGTCCCACTTAGTTCCTCCCACAGTTGCAATCCCCTCCCACAGTTTTCCCGCCTTCGGGTCCCTCCACCCTCTTCCCTTATATGTGCCCTGACCCCTCCCCTTCTTCCAGAACCTTCGATGTCAATCCAAGTTACTCGGTCCCTGATTGGCTTGAGTAGGAGGCCTCAGGCTTCCCCTCATGCCAGTTATCCCTAAACCCCACCCCTTCCCTTCCCTGATTGGTCCTTTCCCTGACTCCACCCCCTGTTTGAGCCCCCTATTTAAACCCATGTTTGGAGCCAGACTGAGCTCTTGTGGGTTGGTTTCCTTGAGGTGCTCACCTCAATAAACAGCTCTTGTTCAACCCCAAGAGTTATCTTTTGCTCTCTTTACTGTGCCGCTAGTCCTCTCGTTCTCCTCCAGGGACACCAGCTGGGGTCTGGCGAACTGCCCTCAGTCAAGAAGCCCCTTGCAGGGTCTGAGGCAGGGCGTACCACCTAGTTGGCTGCCCCTGAGTCACTGGGTGGCTCGAGTCCTCCCGTGGAGGGCCGTTTAGCTGCCTGGTGCCCAGACCTGCCCTGCGCCCCTCGGTGTGGCTGCTGACTAGCCAGGGCTGTAGGATTTGGGTTTCGGAGTGCAGCCATCTGAGGAGGAGCGGCGGCAGATAAGCTCTCTCTTTCTAACATTATCTTGACTGTGTTTTTGTGGTCGTATTGCTTGTGAGTTTTTAAGTGTGCCTCTATTTCAATTTCCATTTTGTCCTGAAAGTGTAGATATTAAATTTGAGAAACAATCCTAGCTAGAATTTCCATCAATAGATGATGAACAAGAAAGTAAACACAAGCTGATCACGATACATGGTGCCCTTGCCCATGTGGTAACAATGTTTAGATAAAGGCAATTCATAAAAGATTAAAGAACTGACTTTTCAAGTACTTTTAACATATTTGGCTAGATGAATGACTAATTGAGTGTCATCATATGGTTAAGCCTTTCAAACCATACATTAATTGAGATATTCTAAATGTTGACTGAGTCCTCAAAAATATGGAAACCAAATGTGAACCTCACTGCTATGATCTAATTACATCCTCTTTCTCAGATGGTTTCCTTAATAACTTAAAGGTTATTGATGCATTCCTCATATGTTGCAATACTTACATGTGTAGGTCAAGTGTCTCAATGCATTATTTTGGTGGTGGCTTCATTTTATCTGGTTCCTTTCAAAGCTTTCTCTCCCTTTGGAGAGCTTGTTAAAGCAGGAAAGGAGAGAAATGCAATGTGTTTTTATTATTCCTCCATCACCAGGGCCATAAAACAGGCTGCAAATGTTTTGAATGTCCTGCCTAGCACAGCAGGCACCCTAAGCTAAATGTTGTAGAACATCACCTCCTCTCAGACATGGCAGAAAAGGAAAGGCAATGCACATTAGTAGCCTTTGAAATCTGTAAAGAAATTGCATATTTGCTTCAAAAATGTGAAAGCAGTTATTGATTAAATGGCATTAGAGTGCCTTTGGTTTTAAAAGACATTCAAAATAGGAGGCAATGCTCAAGATCAATAATAGATTTTATATTTGTGACCTGAAAAAGTAGGAGCATCTCATAATTTAAAATCAAATGGTTCCCTGTGATTCTTGCTCACAAATTAAGGTTTTCTTCTCTGTCTTTACACCTCTGTTAAAGCATCTGTGACCAGGTTTGTTTCTTCCAAAAGATGGCAGGAATCTAAGGATTTTTTTGAATATAGCATTATTTGTCCCATCATGTACAGCTTTGATCGAACCAAATTTCTCCTGTTCTACAAGCAAAGAATAAATGAAACAATTAATATTTTGTCACGAATCAATGCAGAATATTAAGTTCTGCTAGTATATCTATCTAAATTCTGGTTTGTATAAAGCAAGGTTGGTACATTTCTCCTTTTCTGAAAGCTGTTTGTGCACAAAGAATGCCTTTAACTTATTTGGGCCACCTTTAGCAGAGGAGGACCTGTTGGCAGCAGCTACAGTATCTGACTACTGAGTTTTATTTTATGTTGCCCAGAGTGAAGCATGCTTTTTCCCACAGTTGAAGGTATGTGTATTTTCTGGATTTCTGGCTCAGTCCAGTGAAACTACCCATTTTTATCATTGCTTTGTTTACAAGTATACAGAGTACAAAGGCTTTTCCCTTAATTTTATCTCAGGGTAAAATAGCTAATCTGTTTTGACATGCTATCTAAATGACACTCAAACTAGTATATGGACTAACTCATCCATAAGTCATTTCTTTTATACACATGTAGTGCTGTGTCCAAGAAAAAGAGTTATATTGGCTGCAAGAGTTTGAATAATAATGGTCATTAATATGTCGAATTGAGGGTCACCACATTCATCCCACATATCAAATCCCCTTTCAATGAGATCAGTTCCATCAGCTGTCAGATTCCATTAAATATATCCCCCAGACCTACTGACCAGCTGACAGTAGAGAAACTCAAAACCATACACCCACTATTAGCATTATAAAATGTGAAATCAGCTGGAAGGAATGATAGCAGAACTGAAAACAAAATAGATGAAAATCTATAATGCCCTTGTGTCTTCCTAAACAGAAACCCCTAAGAGTTAAAATGCCCCCATAAAACATGGAGGTAAAAACAAAGGTTGTCACATTGTTTTCTTCATAACCTATGATGATTCTTTTACCTTTTGTTAATGCAAGATTTGCATAAATGTTTCATGAGGTTAATACAATGCATAAACTGAGCAGTTTATTAAGCAACATCTGTGCTGTTTTCTCAGATAATGCAGTGTTGTTTCCAAGTCACTGAAATATAACCTATCATAAGGTTTTGGTTGTTAAAATACTTGTTTTGCAAGGCTTGTGATCACATCTGACATTTTTAGCAGATGCCACAGTAATACAAAAGAATTCCTTAATACCACAATATGTGTTAGCAAAGCACCCAGTAAGAAGAGGATAGTATTCCACTGAGCTGGTATAGTTCTGTACTGTGCATAAGACATGAGAACATCTTGTGTGTCATCTTTCAGATAAAAATACCCTATTTAAAAACTAGCACAACTGTCCATGAGTTTTTTATCCAGTGAGATCTTATCATTCTTGACAGTTTTTGACTTTTCCGTAAAGTCACTTTATAGTTTTTTTAAAAAATTAAGAGTGGGAAAAACTTCACACGGCTGCAATTTTATCTTGATATTGGTGCCATATGGGAGTCTTTTCAGAAAAAAAAAAAGAAAGAGAAAAAAGTTATGAGACCAATAATTTTTAATGAAACTTGGCTTAGCTCTTGAAGCAGGTCATGCAGATAAAAAGTGAGTGCGTGAATTCTGTAGCCATATTCTTCTGTTTTTCTGGCAAGGATTGGAGAAATGTAGTTTCAATTAAATCAAGGAGTAATGGAGATATGTTTTATATTATTGATTCTGTAAGCAATAATTTGGGCATTTTCTTTTTTTTTTTTTTGGCCATGTGTTTAACTTCCTCTTCACCAAGAAGTATGGTAACTGTGGTTTTTAAAATTTGTACTTGTATCTGCCTTCCCTCCCAAATCCCCGACTTTTTTGGTTGTTAATTTGAAATAATTTTATATTTTCATTGCAAAACATCTTCAGACTGAGAATATGAAGGCCCTAATGGTGTATAGATGATTTATCTTTGGCCTAAAGGTTTTAAGATTGCCATTGAGGTAGGAAAATAATATTTTTGGAAACTATTAATGATATGTTTGCAGCAATAACTTTGCCCTCTATGAAATTGTACACTGGAGTATATACTTCTCTGTCCATGCAAAATAACCATTGACCAGGGAGGCAGTAGAAGGGCCTTTGACAAGCAGTCTCTGTGAGAGCAATTATGTTGATCAAGTATCCCAGCTAAATTCCAGGTTGGGTGATAGTAGTCCAGAACCTGAATGGCTTCTTGTGTTTCCATTTGAGGAGATATGTTTATTTTCTTATCTATCTTGGATAGTGTTAGTTTGCTTTTGAACAGTTGCCAGATTCTGCAACATGGAACAGAGAGTGGTCCCCTCAGCAGGAAAATATACCAAGGTCCATAAAGTCTTAGCAAGTCAGAACAAAATTGTGCAACTTTATATGGCAAAAGTCCTACTGAAGACTGGCTCAGTAGCAGAAAGTAAAATGCTGAATCCAAATGAAACAAGGGAAATTTAGGTAGTAATAATGACACAATTACCTCCTTAAAATTTGTCTGGAATACTATTGTTAACACATAGTTAGTTTCAGTGTGAACGTAGGATGCACAAGGAATACAAGATCAGACCCTATATAATGAAGGGATCATTTACACACATTATCCCCACAATGAAATGCTGTCACCCCTTGGTGGAAAACACAGCTGCTTTTTAAAAGCTGCTCTACTGTAATAAATGTGTAACTAGGGCTAGTTGAAAAACAGGAAAATGATTTTGTGAAACATTTTAAACTTTCATAGTTATTTCCATTTTGCAGGTTCACAATAGAATTTTTATTCCTCCTCCAGGTTTTAAACTATTTTGTTCATTATTGTAAATTATTTTGACTTTAAAAGATATTTTTGAAGGAGGGGTTTTCAAAACCATGTTTCAGTAAACTAAAAAAAAATTATGATTTAAGAATTTCTTTGAACCCTGCAGGATATTTATATTAAAAACAAGATGTGTTGCTAGTATATAATTTTAGAAAAAAATTTGAAAGTAATGGCCAAAACTTCAGATGAAATTGTTGATTTGATTTTGCATTTGATCTTCAGATGTCATTAGGGATTTCTTATATTGGATGACCAAACAGCCATTAGTATTGCTGTAACATGTAGAAGTCAAAGGCACCAGCAGACCCCTGATGGTTTAAGCTTCAAGATCCCTTCTAGTCTGGAAATAGGAAACAGAAATCAGACTTACAGAAGAATACAAGAAAATAAGTGGCCAATATTGGTTATCCGGGCAAAAAATTGTTGCTCTTACATGCAGAGTTCATTATTTTTCTCATTCCTTTAGAAAGCAGCATATCTTACTTTTGTTTTTTCAATTAAAATATAAGCAATGTACTAAAGATAGTCTACTAAAAACAAAATATACCTGAACATTAGAAGTTTCACATTTAGAAAAGATGTGATTTTCCAACCTCAGTTGAAACAATTTTTCTGAATTTTTTTTTTCCCCTTTCTAAGTTTTATTAGCTTTGTCAATAAATCCCTGCCTCAGTTGTGATGGTGTTATCCATTCAGGTGATCTCTGTCACTGCTCTGTACAGCTGTTAACATAGTGCTACCATTTGGATCACCACTTACTCTTGGTACATTTTGTTGGCCAGGAATCTGTCCCTCCTGGCATGAAGAACATGTCAGGAGGGAACAGTTTGGTTGTCATCAAGTGTTTGGACATCATTCTCAGCTTTGCTTGGACACAATGTTCCTTACAGTGGGAGAGTACTCTTGATAATAGGTCTCCTTACTTGTTCTAGTTTTTTGGCATATGGTATTTTTATTTTGTCCAAGTCGTTAAGTTCCACTAGACCTAATGAACAGCATGCTTCTTATTTGAATATATTTGATTCATCAGCCTGGAAAAAGCAATTCCCTACCCAGAGGAGGTTATCGTTTTCTGAGGTCTCACAAGTTGTACTGACTCAGAAAATTCAGATAAGTTGTAATAAGGGAAGGCATATAGAGGGAGAAGACTTACTCTCAGAAGAAGCAGAGAAGCAGAGAAATTACCTCAACTCAGTGCGAAGCTGTTTCTTAAACTCTTTGGGATTATTTGGTTTAGGTTGGTGCTAAAATGTAGAAGCTTGGGTTGGCATTCTTATTGTAATGAGACTTTGGTTCTTGGGGGTTTTTATTTCTTTGTACGGAGCAATGCATCTTCACAGAGCAAACACTTCTCTAGATGCATCTACAATTTGATACACATCTGAATTGCATCTGTATCATGTTCAAATGCATTTGCTGCTTCTTGCAAGATTTCTGTGAGTTGATTAACATGATAATCTGATCACTAAATGCTAGTGCTGGAAGAAGCAAAGGGATAGCAATGTATGACCAGGAAAAGGGATGGGGTAGAAGTGACTGGGACTTTTCCAGTATTTGTTTAGATAAACTGCAAGGACTTCTATGTTGTATATTACTTCAAGAATCAAATCCTTGAGTAGCAAACAATGGGATCAGAATTAATTGAGAATTAATTGACTTCGATTTCAGTCAGAGTACGCTTAGCGTGTTAGCAGCTGTAACGTAACTCTCTGACAGACTGCAGCCCAAAACTAATCTGGATTATGGATAGATGGCTCTATGTTATATAGAGTTCTGTTTATAAAACAAACTGGAGGCTTTTTGCAAAAGTGAAAATCATTTGAGAATATTCCTCATTAACTTTGTCTAACTGCACCTCTTTGATCTTTCATTTCCCTGGCCCTTTCACCTCCTCTCCTCCCCGTTAATGGGTGCTCTGGCCCTCGCCCTCATTTTCGAAGAGAGGATGAGCCTGTTTCAAATACTCAGAACTGGCTGTTAACAGCCATCTGTTGCAAAGACATACACACAGGACTCTGTTGAAGTCATTGCATTTTGAGATTGATTTCAGTGGGCTTCAGGCCATACTTTCTGTAACAGACCCTGATGCAGCCGTCGGTGAGTATGTGTACCAGCAGTAACTAACATTATAATGGACACATGCAATCATATGTGTAAAGTGTATGGGCTTTTTTTTTAATCAACGCCATTGTCAAATTATTTCATTCAACTTTAAGTGTTTTTCTAAAGCAGAAAACATTTGCATTCTGGCAGTTCCATAATAACAGAAACAAACAAACAAACAAGGAAATTTGTGTATGACAAATAAAATTGTTATTTTGGTTCATCTTTGTAAACTGTAGAGAATCACCTTCAAGACACACCTGAGCATTCCATAAATAAATCCTGTGATAACAGATGACCCTATAAGAACACTGCTAGCCCCATACAACCACAGTTTATACTTTTAAGCACTGTGTAACTGTTCTTTCTGTCTATGGAAAATGAGACTCAAAAATTGAAGGAGTTATTAATACAACTTCTGCTTAAACTTGGGCAAAAGTCTAGTCAAAATTAATGGGAAGATTTTCAGTAGATTCAATGGCTTTGGTCTGACTCTATCTCTGTTAAACCTCAGCTGGAACGCTGTCTTACTGAAACAGCATGATTGCCTGAAAGTACCCTCATAAAAGTAATTATATTTTGCAGTTTCTTTTACTTGTATTTCATGTCCATTTTTGCTCGTCCCAATCTTAAATGTATTCAGCATTCCAGAGGAAACCTTCTAATCCACTTTGAGGAAACACTTCAATTTACATCAAGGGTCATATGAGGATTAGAGGAAATAATGTGACCTGCCTACTTATAATTTATGAACAGTTCAGCTAAACCACATTTCTGGATTTTAAAGGAAATTCTGCAATATAATAATTGTATCTATTCATGCTATTTGTAATTTTCAAGTGGTAAATCATCATCTGTAAGAAATGCTCTCAATCAAGAAAGAAAAAGACATATAATTATGTCATTTATAATGAATTCTAAGGGAAACAAAGACTTTAAGAGGAAAAACTCTGGAGAAAATCAAGGAAGAAAATCCACACAATAATACCAGTTGCTCCTAAGAAGATGCATAGCTGATGAAAAATTTGCATTTATTATATGAAACTCAACATCAAACAATTCAGCGAGGGAACTGTCAAAACTCAGGAGTCTAGGCAAACAAGACCTGACTTTTATTAGATAAATTACATACTCTTCTTCTTTTGTAAGCATCAATAATATCAACTTTTTGACAAATACCTATCTCCTGGGTGTGAGTTCTGAGGATTGCTGCTAATCTTCATCTTTTGAAGCATCCAAAGGATTAAAGGCGTATGTCAATAACAGTGGCCTATAGCCTTTGTGTAGAAGGTACACTGTCTCTTTGTAATAGCTAAGTCTGTGATGTAAGGTGATGTGTATAAATGCTGAGAAACCATTGAAGAACTCTTGCTGTGCAGAAATCTGTAGACTCAGAAAAGATGCTTTCATACTGTAGGGATGCTGAATGGCACATATTATCTGGCAAAATTTGGCTTAATCCATTTACACTTAATGAAAACTTTTACAAATAGCCTTGATTGAAAAAACATATCTCCTTAAAATAAAGTAAATAGGAAGAGAAAAACAAAATAAAATATCCCTGGTTTTCTACTGACATTTCTATCTGCTGTCTAGATTTACTGCAGATGGAATTAATTTTAGTGTAAACAGCTTCTGTGCAGGCACTAATTGGTCTTTATTCTCATCTTGTAGATATTTATTAGGCCTGACTCTTCTCTTATGCTAGTATAAATCAATAACTCAGTTGAAGACAATGTGGTTACATCATCATAAACCTGGAAAGGGAATAGCTTAAGAGATGAGTGAGTATATAATAATAATAACAGCAGGAGCATAAATGAAGAGTGGAAACTCAGGGGTTAGGTTTTCTGTCTGCTGCAGATGTTAAATACCTCACTTTCTCCTGTCATGGGATGCAGGGTATTATCGGGGCAGAAAGTCAAAAATCCCTCTGAGATTGTCAGATGGACCTGGATATTTGTATATGATAGTGAAATTAAGTCCTAAAATCTCACTTCTGCTGCTAACATTGATTTTGAAGGCACACATAGCTTGGATAAAGAGTAAAGATGTAACTCTGTCTTCCCTGTAGTCCCTGAAACATCAGGAAGAAGCTACTCAAAGTAGTATAAACAAATTTGAGATTTGCTGTACCTGAGAAAAGGGATTGAGTCATTCCTGTAACGGAAAAAGAGAAAGTGAAGAAAGTGACACATATGAGGCTGCAAGCTGGTGGAGCCTGGTGACAATGGATTTGAAAACTGTTGCTGAATAGGGCTCCCACAGATGGCTGCAGCCTCCTCTAAGATCTTGACTCTGACTCTCCCTTGAACAGCATCAGTACTAAGCCTGGCTTTGCAGGGTTCAAGCACAGGCACTGCAGTTATTTTACTGCCCCACGTTAGTTTGCTGCTTTGGCAGTGGCCTGATTTGCCTGTTGCTCATGGCCAAATGTTATTCATGGAGCTAGGATTTTTCTCTGTATTTGTGGTAGCAAAGCATTATAAAACCACTCTGGAAATAATTCAAAAGAATGTAAAGATAATTTTAGGATCCTCAAACTAACACAACTCTAGAACTTATTTGTATTCTTAACATTCTTGTCCTGACACTGCATGTACTTTTCTGTCATTTTGACTTAATCCATTATGCTGGTTTGGTTTAAGTGCAGTTGTTCTTTCCCAGTAATTCAACACACTCAAAATGGAAAATCATAACAATGGAGAATAAGGAAAAAACACCCAAGCAAACAGTAAGAAAACAGCGACTTAACTCAATTGATCCTATGCACTTCCAATGTCATTGTTACCAATGAATGCAAGTTCTTCAGACTACCATAAAAGTCTGAGTGAGAGGAAAATGCTACCATTAGTAATGGTGTGGCTGGCATTTTCCTGGTGTCATTATAATTCTGCCTATCAAAATAATTCATCCCGAAAAATAGCATATTGTCAGTGTTGGCTGGTGTCCTGAGAAAACAATTCAGATTGTCAAAGATGGTCTGGTCCATCCTCATATCCCATAGTACATAATTAAAAGCCAAAGTAAAAACCCCGTAAGGGAAATAAGTAGAATGAATTGAAGAAGGCAGATGTTCAGGTGCCTGTCTATACTCTCAACCCTATCATAGCTCTGATTCCTAAATGATTACTGAGGTGTGATTTGTCCAGCACTTACAGTTGTTATATATCTGAGAGCTGTTGAATTTTTTTTTCCTTCTTTTCAACTGCTAAATGCCATTAAAAGCAATTAAAATGTATTAAAGAGAAACATAATGTTCTTGTTCTGTGTAAGGAGATAGAAGGGAAGAGAGCTTATGCAGCTGTATCTGGAAGAGAGCAGATGTAAGAGAGAGCTGCATTACAGGAAAGGGAAAGGAATGGATTAAGAAGGTATAACCTGGATCAGAGACTGAGGAATTTCTAAGTAAGTATATCCAAAAATCAAGTGAGTTCTGTGTGTTTCGAACTTCACAAGTATCTTTCAAGCTCTGCCCTGAGATAGTGAAAACAGTTTCTGCCTTGTGGAATAGGCTGAGCATTGGATTGCTTTCCTCTCCTTTTCATAGATAATGTGATTGCCTCTCCTCTGATAGTTGACAAAGTTACTGACTGTTCAGGAAGTGAATTCCTCTAGTTTCTAAGTTTTTGTTTTAAGAATGGATTTCTTGCTGTCCAAGGGCACCATATTTGCTGTACAGGTGGAACACTGTGTGCTCTGGCTGTCATCTTGGCACTTGTAATGGAAGAGAAAGTCAGTTCAAGGCTACAGACCAAGGCAGCAGAGGACTAACTAGCTGCCTGATAAATGTCTTTGCCTTTGGAAGAATAATTTTTCCATTAGAACTAAGTGGAAATGTAGAATTAGAGAGACAAAAAGTAGAACTTCATGGCAAATTGAATGATTATGCCTTCAGAAAAAAATAATTTTCAGAATTTTTTGAGACATTGTTGATCAACATAGTGAAGGACATGTATGTCAGTAAAGATAAATGATAGATTATAATTCAGTGACAAGTGTTCACAGACATTCTCTCATACTAGTTCATCTGCCATGAAATAGATTCTAAGATGATTTTCTGAATGGAGCCATATATAGTTTGGTTCTACCTGCCTGCATAGTACCTGGAAGTCATTAATGTGGAAGGTCAGTTATATGACATTAAATGAGTGTGTCACAGACACAACCAGCACCTCTGTAAAAGAATGCACAATTAGTGGGGATGTAGAATTTTTTGCAAGGGAACTGCCAGAGGACAGCTTCTTCCCTCTTTATGAAGTAACAATGATGGACTTCTCAAAGTATCTGCCTGTTCTGAAAATACAGCCTTGAAAAGCTTTGGGCCAGATACGTACAACTATGTGTGGGTTTGACATTGTTGGTCTATCTGCAACATATGCCAAGTGCCAGGGAATTTTTAACTTATGGATTCCATTACAGGCACAAACTCCACTAAACAATGCCAAAGACTATCAGAGAACACTTGCCAGCTTATTGTAACAGTTAGAGAGTGGTTGTGTGATTTAGGGTTTATAGGGTGTGGCTTAGTTATTGCTTCTTCTTGGTCACCGTCACCGATTGCTCACTGCGAGCCCGTGGGAAGGTGTTGGTCCATACAGGCAGCTAGAAGGAGGCTCTCCTAAACAAAGAGTTTCAGAAGTTACCACTTCTTTTTCTCACCCTTCCCAATTTTCATTCTTTCCAGTAATCACTCTAAGACTTGTAAGGACAAATGTTATTGAGAGAAAGTTTGATTTGCCAAGCAATTTTTACTACTTGTTTTTTTAGTTTGTGCTATTCATGTAAATGAAAGCAGTTGTACCTTACATAGTTGTTAACTTGCCAAGCATTTGGTATTGATGCTTTTAGCAATCCTGCCAAAACCTTTCCTTTGCTGAATTTCTTTCATTTTGTATTGTACGTTAGTATTCCAGCACTCAAGAGTTAACAGACTCAGAATTTAGTTCTCTGTGTTCAAGGCATGGTCTTAACAGTAAAGGGAAACCTCAGTTCTTGGGGCTGCATGCTAACTACTTCAAATATCAGTATAATTAAATCTCCCCATATTCTGGAAAAGTTCGTTAAGTTGCTTCTTTAGATTATTAATTCTTTGTCTCTCACATTTTCTGACTGTCCATGTAATACTGTTTTTCCATAAATGATGCAAGCTTTTTCATATTCAAGATTATTATGGATTAATTTAATACTTATTTTCTTAGATACCTTTTCTAGTTCAAAAGTTACTGTAATAGATCCTATTGGAGGATCTATATTGTCACAAAGTGAATGTATCAGCAGGTTTGAGGCACTAGATTATCAAGGTCCTTGTGTGGTATACTTTTGCACACTTCATTCTTTGTGCTTTTTGGCACAGTTGGAATCAGTCACTGGGCTATATAATCCTTTAGTGTAAATAAGTGGGGAAATGTCATGTTCTTAGAACCTTAGTATGCTCCTCACATGTGTGAGAAATAAGTGTCAAAAATGTTCTAACACAGCATCCAGCTTGAAATGCCTCAGCATAAAAGAACAAAGGTAGCAGTTTAGAACCCAGACCCTGAGGCTAATCAGACTTAGGTCAATGACAAACTCATTTCCTCCCATATCCTCTTCAGCCAACTTTTTTCTGGTTTTCTGCCCATAAGTTTGTCTTTATGAGTGTCTGACCAGCTCTCTGGGCACGGCTGCACATCTCCGGGTACTGCTGTTACTTTTTATCTGGACTATGTCTGTGATTTTTTCTCTGATTTCTCTCTTGGGCTGAAGCTTCCAAGCAGTAAGGCCTTGTAATGCTACCTTTATTATTTTTATTGATATCAACTTTGGACAATGCCTACGGCCCCTCCCCGGATCCTTTCTTCCTACTTCATCCTACTATGAGTCAGCCAGGATTGATTAAACTGAGATGAAATTATGCTTGATCAGGCTGTACTTGAATTTAGCTGTTATTCTTTTCTAAAACATACTGTTATAGCTTTGTAATTGTTTAGTTGTTGACTGTGAAGCCTTACAGACTTTGGAAAGATGTCCTGCTGGTTTTGAATTGACTATTTGTATATTCTGACTTCCTCCAATGGAATGGAGAGCCTGGTATTACCAGGCTTTGCCAAATATTTTTTTTTTTCTTTACGTAATAGTCTTTTAAGAATAAATTCACTTGACTTTTTTTCTAAAATTTTTGCAGTTTTTCATTTGATAGACTCTTGTTTTTCTTAAGGAGATATATGTGTTTGTAGTGCAGTCTTCTCCTTAGGTATGCTGTTACTACTTTCATAAAAAGCAAAAGTGCTATAATGAATAAAAACTCACCTTACTGGATGCCCAGTTGTTGGGACTGTTTTGTAAAGAAAAGTAAGAGATCTGATAAGGAGCTAAAGATGTGGGATTTTTTTGTGAGGTTGGTTTTCTTTTTTTTTCATATGCTAAACTTTTTTCCAAGGCTAGGATATGTTCTGTGTATGAGGACGTGTTTCAACATTTATCACAAGCAAACCACTGTGCTATTCCAAACATGATATATTTCACTTTAGTACTGCTGACTTCAGCTTCCTAATTGCCTGACAGCATTTTCTTTGTTAAGCTTTAACTGTGATCATCACACTTTTGTTGTACTGACAGTAGAAATATTCAGTAACAGACGACCTAAATACATCATAAGCACAACTCTACTAATCTTTCATAATGGGTGTGCTTTTGGAATTATATGGAACACGTGCATATAATCATTGTCAGGAGCTACATGCATTCAAGTCTCCAAAAGCGTCAACTGAAAGCATTGTCTGACAAAGCATTCTGATGCTCAATGCACATGACTTAGGGGAAAAAAAAACCCAAAAAAACCCACAAAAAACCCACAAAAAAGCAAACAAAACAAAAAACCCCAACCAACCAACCAAAAAAACCCCCCAAACCAACCAACCAAATTAAAAACCCAGACCCATAAAGGTGCAGTTTTTATTTTATAGGCAACTGAAGCTGCCTATTATGTCCGAATCAGCAGGATGGACCTATCATCACCTGCATATGGTCTGGATCAAACTAGTCAATTCCTTTTGTGATGATATGAGCCCACAGAAATCCACAGACCCTCTTTCTGCTGAATTGACTAATGTTTCTTGTTTTTTAGAAAAAAGACAAACTGCATACATCATGTATGCCTGAAGAGCTAGTGTCTGGAGAGATCTAATTTTGCACAAAAAAGAGAGCTTTGATTGAACAAAGACTGATTTGCTGCTGCTATCACTTTCTAATTGTTTGAAAGGGAAGGTTCAAAGTTCTGTGCTAAGTACCTGCTTCCACATGAGCTTATTTGAACTCACTTAGCAAGTTTTTGGTTTTTTCATGTTCTAAACCTGGCTAATAAAACTTTACTTGTGAAGGCTGCCATAAACTTCTATACATCAGTGAGAAAACCTGCATTATGTTGTATTTCATGGTGTTGTATAGAAATGATGTGGTCACTTAGCAGTTGTCTTCTGTAAGAGCCCAGAGCAGTGAGAAGCTGGTCTGACCCCAGAGCAGGTCGCTCTCTGGGCGCTCTGCACTGCAGGGCCCTCACGTCTTCGAAGCAGGGAAGGGCATCTCTGTGATTCTCTGTATTCTGTGGCTTTAGTCTTTCATCAAAGGACCTGAGTTTGCCAGAACATGATATAAAAACTTCAAATATTTTTAATATGCATTAATTTCTCTCACCGTCAGTAATGTTGTGCCAGCAGTCTTTCAAGTAGCACCTCTAGTTGAATGACATAAGCAATGCTGATTATATATCCAGGCCTTTAGAAAGTTCTGGTGTTTGTCATGTTCAGGCATACAGACAGGGATTTTCAAAAGCACCACCATGGTTTAGGATTTTAGTCAGTGTGGAACATCTCATTCAGATAGTTTACAGTGTCATCTTTGTCTGATATTTGATGGTTTCTTGTATATTGCTTCATGAACTCTCAGAAATAGATATGTGCCATGTAAGACCTGTCAACTTGCTGTTTACTAAAATATTTCCAAAGGGAGCACCTTTTGCTCAAAACTGTACTGTGTATATCAAAATAAAAGTGCTTTGGAGAAGATATTCTTTTCCAAAATACTTGAAGAAGAGATGTTCGTGAACACCTCCTCTTGCCTTTTTATTTTCTTTTTTAACTGTAGTTTAGTGCCAATGGATAGAAATAGTAACTCAATTCTATGATGGCAATTCATCAAGAATCTTTATTTTTATAAAGCCCCAACAACATTTTATGTGTAAGATTCAGCGTGCTGCATGATAAAGATGTCTAACATAAGCCAGTGAGTTTCATCTAAATGACTACTAAAGGAACAGAGGAAAAATAAGAAAGTTCATTAAATGCAACTCACATTCAAAAATGAGCAGACTGAAATTTAAACAATTGAGTGAATTTGCAATAAGGTTTTGCATATATGGCAACATAATATTTATATCTACAAACTGAAAGTACTTTTAAAGGGAAGATTTTAAGAACCATTATTAAAAAATGAGAGCTACTTTTGCATTGGAATGGACACAAAACAAGCCATGATTCTCAGTAAGATCTACCTGTTTTCTGAAAATCTTTAGGTACATGTTATATTTGCCTGCAGTTATCTTATTTGCAGTCAGTTTATTAGCTAAATGGATGAATGGCATTTGTTTTCTAAATATATATATGGATGTAACAACTCTAGTTGTGGACTTGTGTATATATTTCATGATGCAGCCTTTTTTGAGAATAATTCTTTGCAAGTCCGGGTGGGTACATCTCTGAATCAGTTATATTCTGAAATAAAGCCTGTATAGGTTTGAAAAATTACAATATTCCAAACTGATTTGACAGACCAATTAGAAGCTGCTTAGGTTGAGATTTTTTAAATTTATGTAAGGTTTCTAGTTGATTATTAACATTTTGTTGTATTTCATACATACAATAATTCGATATTAATTGAATTCTAACTATGATTACATAAAGAATTTGGAATTATTACATTTAAGTTTGTAAGCAGTGTCATTGAATTTAATTCTGCTATTTATTAACAGAAAAGACACAGGTGTTGCTGCAGAATTAATACCAAATTTGTGAAGGAGAAATAAGAATCTTCACACTTATGTTAGTGCAGGGGAAAAGAATAGTAAGTTACCTTAATATTTTTGAATTATTTGTTATCAAGTGATATTTCTGACTCTGTTCATTTAAACACTGGTACAGTTTTTTACTGTTTATAATTTACAATTATTACTTTTCTTAGTTGAAATCCAAAGGAAAGCTTCCCTGTCTCTTTCATATGTCTTTTTCATATCTTTTCGTAAGAAAATGAATAATGAATTAATTTTAAAAATACAACCAGCGGTAAAATTTTAAAGTTTGCAGCAAGGCTACTTCACACAGAAATAGAAATTCGTGGTGATTTTTTGTGCAGTACATCGTTGTGGCATTGGTCCTCTTGCCTGGCTTACAGAGCATATTTCAGTCTCTATGACTTTGAAGTATGTGTTCTCTTAAGGCTTAACAATGTCAAGCTTCATAACACAAGATCTAGTTTGCTTACTTCCTACTTTAAATTGCTCGTAATTTGAGACATGCAAACATTTCCACTTTATAAAGCAAGGCTACTAAACATGTTATTGCTCCAACCTGCAAGTTTTATAGCCTCTGTATATTTAGAAAGCTGTGCTTTATTAAAATAAACTGTAAAGAGGCTTAACTCATTATGGAATCTGCTAGTGTCTAAAGTGAAATATCTTTCATTTATTATAGGGATTTAGGGAACTTTGAAGAAAGAATATAATACTGTTGTTGTAGAAATAGGACATTATTTTTTTAGGCTTCTGGGATTTGTAACTGGATGTACAATTTATTGTGGGATAGGTCTGTCTACAGCTAGCCTGAAAAAATCACCATTATGTTTATGCAATACTCAAAGCTTGAAAATGTGTCTTCACTCTAAGTTTGAACAGAAATCCTTTAAAATATTTTCACAAAATAGGTTTATATAATGTCACTTAATTTTAGATTTAGGTAGATAGAATACTCACTTTTTCTTTCATAAATTTATTTCCCTGATTCATCCTGGAAGCCATAAATGGAATGAAGAACTCTTGACTCTACAAAATTTTGCGACTTTTGCAAAGATATGTTTGATTGAAAATGCAGGGAGATTCTAGTTCTGTCTTTATTCAAAGAAATGATACTTTAGCTGTTGACTTGTTGACATTAATAATTTGTTATAATTAAATTTTTTCACTGTTGGGCCCAACACCACTATTGGTTAGTGTTTCCAAAGGGGAAAAATGCTTTTCTTTTTCACAAGGTTAATTCATGGTCTTTGTGTTGTCTCCTTAGATGTTGCTTGCTTTTTACCATCTGAATGTGTAACATTCTCTATATGTCAGTGACATTTTTCTGGGCTGTTTCTATGCCAAATAAAAACTATTATTGCTGCATTTTGATAGCTCTTGTTCTTGTAGAAGCATCTCAGAACGTTTTCTTCAATTTCACAATAGAGAACTTGACTTGTCTAACCAGAAAATTTCCAACAGGAAATAAAAAAAAGACCTCAGATCTTAACACTTTGTCAACTCTTCAAAACAATTGAGTCTAGGTAGGAGCAGGACTGAAAGACCTTACAAAGGTGTAGTGAGTTTTCCCAGCAGGAGTGTCTTTTTAGCCTTCTGTTACAGCTGGTGGCACAGAAACAGGAGCCACAGTGCGAGTCTGAGGCTGGGAAGGGGCTGTGTATGTATGTGCTGTTTTGTTTAGACAAACATATTTTTTGTGCAAGCCAGAGTAAAAAAGTGACTGGCTTTTAGAATTGTTGCAAAATGCCTGGTTGTTTGAAATACTGTATGTCCTAGCAGATATAAATAGTAAATCCAGTGTGCTGACAGTCGAAGCTCTGGAAAAGGGGTGGGTTGAAAAGAGACCTGTTTTGTTCTCATGTGTCTATGGCAGCTGGACTACCCCACCCTGCCTGGGAAGAGATGGAAAGTCTGTTGCAAGAAAAGCTTTGACCAGGGCCAAAGGTGCTGCATACATAGAAGGTTTAAGTCTGTGTGGATGGTGTGTAAAGGAACGTAAGCAGCAGCCTACAAATACGACGAGACCCAAATGAAGGGAAGAAACTATGACAAAATCTTTGTCTTAAATGAGATTGCACAAGGGTGACAGTTTTAGAGATTGGAAAGTTGTGGCAAGTTCTTCCTTTGTTATGATTTTACTTGGTACAAAATGGAATACGTGTGAGAAAAAGAAAAACCATTAGATGTGTTGAAATGGAGAGTATGAAATGTGTAGCTGATGCTTAGTTTTGCTGCTATTAACCTTTTATTCATGTATTGCAGATAAATCCTGTACCATAAGAGTTGGATAAAATATATTCACAAAAATATGTAAAACACCTGAACCTGTAACTCTTCTCTCCCCCACAAATCACTGGGCTGGAGAAAGCTGTTGGTCATTTTATCCTTTCTCTACTCATATGAATCATGGATTCCTCCTGTCCACTGGTTCAGTGGACTCTTAGGTCCTTACTGCCTGTGGATACCTGATCAGTGAATTCTCTTGGAAGATAAACTTTTTTGAATTCTCTCAGATCAAGGAAAGTTTTGAGCACGTGTTCCTTAACTTATTGTATAAAACTTGATCACACCTCTCTCCTGCAGATATACATTGCATATATTCTGATAACCCCTACCAGACTGATGTGCTTTGGAAGCATTGGTTCTTAGGGAACATAAAACAACTGCCTTCTTGTTGATCATGTAATTTTTAGCTGCTAGATAATCTCAAACTACTTCCTTCTGCTAGTGAGAAGACTTTTTATCAAGTGCAAAACAGACTATTAAGCACTTAGTAAACTTTATTAGGAGATGTGTAAGAAATTATAGACTTCTAGCATCTGTGTAGGGTCAGGAAGGAGTTGAAGAACTGTTTCAGTGTGTGTAGAAGCCTGAAGAAGTCCTCTTAATCTCATTTTAGATGCTGAAATCCTTTTGCAGATCTGAACATTAGCTTTCCAAGTGTATGGAACTCAGGCGCTTAAAAAATGTAATCTGTAGATTATATTTTGCATTATAGTTTATCTGTTAACATATCCTGGTTCAGTTATCAACCAGAGTTCTAAAAACAATTTCTTATGCTTCGAAGTGGCAATAATGCCTTTTTTGAAAATGGAGCTAACAGGTATAATGAAGAGGTTATTCCAGCTGAAACATACGTGCAATGTTTCTTTGTTTTGTACTTGTTGCTCTTTGATGGCTGTTTTAATGAATGTCATATATATATAAGCAGTTAATTCTATAGCTTAATTTTTATGATTTACACCATCCATCATAATTCATCTGAAGTACTGTCGTGCTTCTTTCCCTCCCCTGTTCTCAAACACAGTTACCCCGTTATTTTCCTTCCAACACACAGTGGGGTGCACAGCTTGAATCAGGAGGTCAGTTTTAAAAAAATAAATAAAATAATTTCTGTTATTTAAAGAGAAGATTGCACTTTCTGCCATCTAATCCAGCACCCAGCAGCAGAACTCTGCAAGGTCTGTATGACACTGGTTCTCAAACACTGCTGGTTCCAGCCTAGCTTCACCTCATGTCTCTCATTAACTGGGAAAGAAGTGGTTCTGGCCCTGCAGAGATTGCAGTTCCTTGTTTTGTCTGAAGAAGACAGCCTGGTTAGTGTGACACTAGTGTAGAAAGAGGTAAAGTGCTTTTGGAGACATAGAGCACCTTACAGGGCTTGTGCTGTGAGCTGTTCCGCAAAGTGATTGCAAACCTTCTGTAGAATAAAAAGACCCTGGTTCAGGGTGCTTAGGGAGTTTGGGTCAGCAGAAGACAGAGTAGTAACCATTGCAACTTTTAGGGGAAAGAACTAATTTGCCTTTTCTGTCCGTGCAGCTCCCATAGTATCCCATTCAACTCCAGATCCTTACCTGTAGCTGTCTCCTTTGCCATTTCTTTTTCTTGCCCTACTGGTTAATGCTGCATACAGTAGCAGATTAATTCTCCCTCCAATAGCTGTCTCTCCAAATTAGGGATGACTTCATGTGCTTTTTTGAGTGCAAGAGATAATGTGTTCCCAATATTCTCTAGTACACCTGGATGTGATCATCCACACTTCAGTTGGGTGGGCTTGTTTGTTCAGCTCCTCTTGTTTAACCATTAGTTTTCTGTTCATATATGTGCTTTTTTCAATTTTCACATATGCTTAAGCTTTTGTGACTATGGTCATGAAGGGGTCAGAAAGGTGATTACAAGTTGTAAAATGACCTTACCAGTAACTGTTTAAGCATAAGTAATGTTCTGAAATTGCCTAAAGCAAAAACTGCCAATTCAGAGCTGATTGTAATGAATCAGGTTCTTCTATACAAAATAATGTGATCAATTTCTCATTTCACTGAATAAATAAGTTGGAAGATAGGGAACTGTCTATGACCTGCTGTTAACCTTTTTCCTCATTATTCATATCAAACCTATGACATGCATGTAAGAAATCTCTGGTTCAATTTTAGCTAATTATTTGTTAGAAGTGAAGGCTCTGTGAAGTGTTACTGATTGTACAAGTGCCCAGGGACCTTATGACATCTGATGAAAATAATGCCAAAGCAGCTACTCAGGCCTGTATGCTTTTTGTCTGGCTATCATTATAACTAGAAATACTCTACTTCTAGGCTGCAAAACCTGTATGTGTATCAGTGGTGCTTATCACAGGTACATGATACTGTTAAAATTCATTATAGCTCATTATTGTTAGAATAAGGGCATCAGAGAAAGAAATGTGCAGTATGAATTGGAATAAATTCTGAATTTGTGCATATACTTTTTTAATACTTGGGAATTTAGTATCCGAAGTACTTTGTGTGTAAAAATTAATTTTCATTAATTTCCAGATTTTATCTTATTGGCTGGTTAGGAAAAATGCAGAACTTTACTAGCATGTGTTGAATACAACTAATTTCACATGAGATTTTTGGTGTAATATTGCTGGTTTTTTAAAGGTACCTTGATTTGCAGTGCAGGGCAATGTTTTCAAAAATGCAGAACAGCCTTAGAAATATGGGCATTTGTACAGAAATATAGAAGCTAGCAGCTCAGTTACTGAGCTGCCCATAGGCGCAGGGTTTTCAGAACTGGCACTAATGTCACCAGTTTTAGTGTACAGGAATTCTGCACTGTACTCCATGCACAAACTTTAATTTTTCATCACAACATCCCTAAGAAGTTCCTGATACCCATTTTGCAAGTGGGAAAGTGAAACTCGGTGAGTTTAAATATCTTGCTACAATTTTCATTAGAGACATGTGGATCCCAGGAACCTTCTAATTTTAAAATACAAGACCATCATGTTCCTTGCTCAGTAAGTGAAATACACCTCAGGGATTGAACAATGTTCACATTGTAAAATAACTTTGAGGTTGTAGTACTTCTGCTAAAGAAGCCCATGGAGATTGCATCTGCCCAAAAAGCACATAATGGGAAGAAGGAAGTCATCAAGGAAGTGAAGAGTGAAAATAGAAAGTATGAATAAAAAGACTACAGGACTTATCTTTTAGATGTTTAAAACTGTAGGGCTGTCGAATAATCACAAAATGTATTGTTTTTAAGGGGCAGAAAAAGAATTGAATCTGAACCAAAGTATTAAGATCTCACAGAAAAAAAAGTCTAATGCAACAAAAACCCCACATCTCCTTATTGATCAAATAGCTACCAGAAAAATAGGATTTAATATTAGTTGATAAAACATGAACTGTTTTATTCATAATTCAAAAATTTCTATCTTTCTAGAAATGCAACTTATAAAATATGATTCTTTTTGATACAACTTTTACATTATTTCCACTGTCTGTAGCTACTAATGCAAAGTCACTCTCTGAGGCCAGAAGATGCAAACTTCTGAAGGTTGGAGCCTGGGAAGGGTATTGAACACTGTCCGCAGAAAGCTCTTTGGAGTCTTATATTTATGAAGGGTTTAAACATGGCTCATTAGGTTAGCTGGCAGTGGTATGAGGCAGAGTGAAGTGAAAGTGAAGTGAACTCCCTTAAGTAAGCTTGATTCTACCATAGCATGTATTTTCAAAAGAAACTGGCATCAGTGATATTAGGAAATTTAGAGGTAACATCACAGGTGATGTCTCTAATACCTGGAATGATACTGTGTTTCAGTCCAACTTTTCTCTAATTTCACACAGGTATAAATAACTTTTCAAGCTTTGAGGTAGTTGAGATCCAGGCCAATGAAATTATAGCCTTGGAGGAATTTTTGTAGCTTAGCTAAGAAGGCCTCAGTACATGGGGTTTATCAAAAAAGTGGTGGCAGACTTGTGGCTGTACCCAGTGCCAGCAGGCACAGATAAAATGAAGTTAGCGAGAAGACAAATGAAGGCTGCTCTCTTTTCAGCTAAGTCGGTCCATGGTCTTCCTTGACCCTGGGGCTAGTGATTGCTGACTAGAATCTCAATGGCTATTTTCTAGTGACAATTTCTGTGTCTGAGCTCATTAATCAATTTCTATTCAGCAGAATCAGTTTGTAGAAAACTTGCAAAGGTTACTTAATCCAGAGGGAATGTGT
The DNA here is from genome assembly GCA_013390005.1 of Calyptomena viridis. Lineage (NCBI taxonomy): Eukaryota > Metazoa > Chordata > Aves > Passeriformes > Eurylaimidae > Calyptomena > Calyptomena viridis. The sequence continues at coordinate 31,872 of WEIV01019367.1, read as the reverse complement.
ACGGTTAGACAGAAGACTTTTCAGCCACAGCATTAAAACAAAATTTTCCAAATCTCTGTCTTGTATCACATTTTCCATGACCTTATCAGTTACTGATAGCAAAGAACAAATCACCAAAATCATTCATGGCGATGTTAGGAAAATAGAAGCTCTGCCTGCTTTCCTTAAGAAAAGAAGTCTTTCTGCATTGTTACATCATAAAAATTGTTACATCTCTTAACCCCTTGGCTCCAGCATGAAATAGGAAACGACAGTGCTGAAATAATCAAAAATTAAAATGTGAGAGAGGCTTTTCTTTAACTCCATCCAGTGATATCAGTTATCATCCAGTTTAAGAACTGGATTTGAAAGTAATTTGTAGAAACTTGCAATCTGTTTAAGTCCTTGCAAGGTTAATCCTTGCAAACACCTGGCACAGGACTTGAGTGACTTAAAGGAATTCCCTAGACTTTGCAGCACAAAGGTGCACTTGCACTGTAGCAGGACACCCAGGAGAGGTGGCTTGTGGAAATAAGAAAAGATTTAATGTTGCAGAAATTGGCTTAATAGTTTCAAGATGAAAGAATAAAATATTGCTTTATTTCTTAAATATGGTAAAAGCATTTTTAAAGCAAACCTTCAAATATTTGGGTTTAAGCTCTCTTGCCCATTGTGTGTAAGTGATCATTAGCTGCCCATGGCAATATCCTGGAAAGATGCCTCTCCAGTGAGGCACAATGCCAGTGTTTGGTGTGATTCAAAAGCTCAGTACAGTTAGTGGAGTCATTTTGTGCTTGAAGGTTTGTTTGTTTTGTTTTGTTTTTTTTCTTTTAGAGTTTTCATTTTTTTTTTAAAATTATAATATTTTCTATTATATTGTTTCCATATGTTTTTTCCTGTGCTTGTAATGAAATTCTGCATGGACCTTCTTCTGCAAGGGATGATGAACTGCTTTGTGATCTCTCTCAAGTGTTGAACCTCATGGGGTAACTGGACAGTGTAGGAAACAGTAGAGCATATTTGTGTTCTTCTGATCAGACCAAGAAATGAGGTGAAGTAGATGCCACAGTCAGATTTTTTACTGCAGTCATGAAAAAAAATGTGGCCTTTCAGGACTGGAAGGGGGCATATGAGAAAGATAAGGACAAAATTTTAGCAGGGCCTCTTGTGATTAGACAAGGGGTAATGTTTTTAAACTGGAGAAGAACCAATTTAGTTTGGATACCTGGCAAAGGTTGCCCAGTGAGCTGATAGATGCCCCATCCCAGAAGACATTCAAAGTCAGGTTGGATGGGGCTCTGAGGAAACTGATCTAGTTGAAGATGTCCCCGCTTGTTGTAGTGGGATTGGATTAGGTGAGTTTTAAAGGTCCCTTCCAACCCAAACTATTCTATGATTCTAAGACCATCTTGGACTTTTAATAAATTTTTCTTATGGAAAAATCCCAATTATTTCTTTTCTTTTTTCTTTTTTATTTCTTTTCTGAACTTTTCCTGGATTAAATTTTTTCTGAAGTCCAATCAGTTTTTCTGTCATGGTGCTGCTCTGCAGATCATTTTGTAGAACTGCAGAACCATTAGTGTTGGAAGGGACCTCTGGAGATCATCCAGTCCAACCCTCCTGCAAGGCAGAATCACCTGCAGTAGGTGACACAGGAACACATCGAGGTGGGTTTGGAATGTCTCTGAGGAGGGAGACTCCACTCCCTCCCTGAGCAGCTGTTCCAGCGCTCTGCTGACCTCCATGGAAAAAAATTCTTCCTCGTGTTGAGGCAAAACTTGTGTTTTAGTTCATTACTATTGCTCCTTGTCGTGTCACTGGGAATCACTGAGAAAAGTCTGGCACCAGCCTCTTGATGCTCTTGACGTATGTTCATGGCACAGCTGATACAGGAACTACTGATAGAAAGGAAAAAGCATATAGGTACAATTAGGTCTCAGTTTTGCTCACTCCACAGGATGGCAAATTTGTGCAGGTGGTGTTGACCTGCTTATCCTGGGAGCTGGATCGAGGTCACCTTCATGGAAGATTAGGTGTTGCAGAGTTTAACACCTGCCAGAGACCATGCCAGGGTGCCTCTAAAATATTTAACATGGCATAAAAGTGTGGGAAAGGGAAGGACTTTTCTGTACTATGAATCGGGATAACTTGTAGGAGATGCTTAAATGCTGAGACAGTGGTGAGTTTACAGAGAAGTCCAAGAACAAAAATGGAAATCTTGCCATAAACTACTCGGAGAAGAATCATCTTTGGAATTAATAAAAAACTTACAGTACATCCTTGTTTGATTTCCATAAATCTTCTCTTCCTCTGTCAGCTTTTTTGATTCTTTTCTTTTTTC
>WEIV01019367.1:1278-24607 GCA_013390005.1 Calyptomena viridis | reverse complement strand
CTCTTTTCAAACTCCACTGCAGATGCAGATGGATGGATGGATGTTTGTGTATATAGTTACCTATATCTCTTTGTCTACCTATCTACATAGAATATGTTTCCCAAGGAAGTGTAGAAGATTCCTATGCTTTGCCATATATATATTTTGTGTTGATAGTCTCAACAACAATGGTGTGAATAAAAAGAAGTTTAATGTATTCCCAAGCTACCTCATTGTCCATAGACAGGTGGGAATTTTGTGCATTGCTGTGTAAGCAAATCGCTTTCATTGTGTCTTTCCAAACACAAATATTTACAGACAAAGATGGGGAGGATGAGAAGGGGAGACAGTAACTGATCCATGGCCCTGGTACAGGNTTTGGCAAAGCAGAATGTTCAATAGCACTACAGAAAGTGTTCAATCTCAGAGATATTTAATGTTCAATCCCAGAGATATTTAATGCCCATTTTAAGATTGAGACTTAATTGAAAAAGCAGTAAGATTTGGGACAGATTCTGCAGCTGCTAATACATTTCCCAGAGTGAATTCCAAAAGTAAATTAACTGAAATAAAAATGTTGACTCAAGGAGTAGGATATTTCTCAATGTGAATAAGAAGGGCTATCCCACTTTTAGTTACTTTCCATAAATGACTGTGCTGNGTGTATATAGTTACCTATATCTCTTTGTCTACCTATCTACATAGAATATGTTTCCCAAGGAAGTGTAGAAGATTCCTATGCTTTGCCATATATATATTTTGTGTTGATAGTCTCAACAACAATGGTGTGAATAAAAAGAAGTTTAATGTATTCCCAAGCTACCTCATTGTCCATAGACAGGTGGGAATTTTGTGCATTGCTGTGTAAGCAAATCGCTTTCATTGTGTCTTTCCAAACACAAATATTTACAGACAAAGATGGGGAGGATGAGAAGGGGAGACAGTAACTGATCCATGGCCCTGGTACAGGACAGTCACACGAGGCAGTGTGTGTTCTCCTGCAGGCTCACTCAGATGAAATGCTGCTTGATTTATATCTCAACTAAACCAGGGTATCTGTAAAACAAATCTCTTGTTCCAGAATAGGCACAGAGTTCAGTGTTTTCCTATGCTGGGCAAACTGTTCCAGGCTGAAACTACAGATATCAGATAGCTATGCTGCTACAGTAGAAAGGACTCAAATGTTGCTTAAACTTGCTAATATNGATATTTCTCAATGTGAATAAGAAGGGCTATCCCACTTTTAGTTACTTTCCATAAATGACTGTGCTGTAATTATAGCATGTGTTAACTTAGAGGCTTGGCTGGATAGGAATATTTATAAAAGCTGACATTTCAATAAATTGACCTGGTTTACAAGTTTCTAAAGGAACAGCAAGAAATATGAAAAAACCACCTGACATGGCAAGCATGTTAAAACAAATCAAACAAGAAGTCCTGATTTGTGAGCCCACGAATACTCTTATATAGTCGATGGAGAAAACAAATCAAATGCTTGTAAATGCTGTTTAAGGGCTTACACACAACTTGACTTGATTAGAAAACTAAATATTTAATTATTTGTGGTTTTGATTTTATGAATGTTGCTTTCCTTTACTTGTGCTCTCAAGATGTTTGACGTCTGGTGAGAAAGATTGTGGGTAATGTTTCCATGTGTGGTGCCCATACAGCAGATTTTGATCCTCATGCTCTTCTCACACAGCCGTCTTCATGCTGGAGTCCCATCAATGTCTATGGGAGTTTCTTAATGAAGAATCCAGTAACAGAAATCTGAGATTAGAGTTTGGCTTGAGAGTTCAATTCAGGTTCCTCCCTTCAGCCAGTATGATGCCATCATCATTTTGGTCCCCTGCTGCTTTTAAACAATGTAGGCTTAAAACAACCCAGATTCCAGTGCCATCCTGTCAGTGTGACCACGTTTGTAAGGTCCCTGTTAGCATTTTACTTCATTCGTATGCTCTCTTTTTCTTTTTTTTCTTCCCCCCCCTTTTTTTTTTTAATAGTTTAAATTGCACATGGATTTGGTGGTAAGATTGTCAACAAGATTTTTAAGACCCATTTACTATTGCAAGATGAATGGCTGTATTTTAGACATTCAGAGCAACCAGGCATGCCAAGCAAATGGCAAAAAAATTGAGTCTAAAATGGTGAGACAGACTTCCTGTGCCTTTGGTTATCAGGTCCAGAGCTGTGTCATCATGAGAAAAACATGTACATCCTAATTGCTCTTCATCTCTTCCAAAACCTAGCTCTCGCTGAGTGAAGAGATCCTTCTACATAGAGTGCACTGTGACTTTCTTTAAAACTGTCATGGCTTAAAGCTTTACAGTAACAGAGGCTTTGTTCTGGTAATGTTTGCAATGTGGGTGGCAAGGCACAGCCAGGAGTGGTCTAAGGCTGTGGCGTGGGCTTGGACTCTAAAACTGAGAGAACTATAAAAAGGCAGAGAAAAAATGTGGTTGTGTAATAGGAGCCTGGTGCTGTGAAAGAGAAAATTCTTCCACAGGAGGAACAGGACACTGACTCAGGGTCGTGGTGTGTCTGCCCTGCAGTGGGGACACTGCTTAGAAAGGACCTGCATGTGGGAGAAGTTGTTTGGAGTGTGCAGGTACCTAGAGAAAGTGTTTCCACAGGCATTTCTGTTTCTTCTTGGTGTTGGTAAAGACAAAAATCCTTGATCTTCTCCTTCCAAAAGAGATCTAGTTTTTCTTTCAATAACTCCTGTTTTTCTGCATAAATCAATGCAACAATCACCATGATGCTTTGATGCTTTTCTAATTATGAATGAGGTTTAAGCTTCCATTTGGTATTGTACACTTCAGTAACACTTACAGGTATGAACATTATACGAAGTTAAAGTATTTTGCATTTGTGCACAATGTATCTTTGTGCAAGAGGGATTAATAAAGATACAGTTTTGGGTATGTCTGGTGCTGAACACCCCATTGATTTCCCTTAAAGCCACTGGCTTCTCTGTTTCTCTGGAACAAAATGGCTAAATAAACCAGTGCAGTAAGTCACACACTCGGGCAAAAGGCTGGAGCTATTGCTGCATGGATCCTCAAGTCCTGAAATGAGCTTAGGGACACAAAAAGCCATTCATATTACAAATTACCCTTTGCTTTTGAACTGTAAATTATCTTTATTATTAGGCTGGCCATGGTACTGCAATTATTAGGTGCCCTGTGTCTAAAGGTTTGAGCAATTAGAAGTCTGGGGTGACAGTCTCATGATACAGAGCGATAAAATATGTCCAGTCAAGACAAAGAGATGGTCTATATTCGTGTCTTCAGCATGTATCACAGGGAGCCTGGAAGCTGTGCTGCTCATAAACATTTCAATTAGCCCTGACATGGCCACTGTGAGCCCACAGATTATCTCTGTGTTGCTGTTAAGTTTTTATGAGGCTTTCCCCTCAGATTACCCATTTTCACAGCAATCTATAAATCTGAAACTGCAACATCTGATTAATTCTCCCAGAAGAGAATAGTGAAGATCCAGATTTTTTCATTAATGAAGTTTGTGCTGTTCTGAGGTCTCATATATTTGGGCCATTGTTTTGCAGTTTTTTCCCATTCTAATCTCTTTCCTGAGGTACCAGGGGAGGAAGGAGCTTCAAAATCACCCACATCTTCAGACCTAGCAAATTAGACTTGTAGCACCGTTTTGCAAGCTGATGGCCATTCTTTGTTGTTTTCAGAATGAGCAAAGCTGTAGTATACCATTATTATTTCTTCATCACTAACAATTGCTTGGCATCACTTTTCTATTGAGTATTGTACAGTATTCCTTTTATACACCATATTCCAAATTAAATGTCATGTGGCTTTGCATATTTTTGAGCTTTGACATCAAATGAACACAAAAATGTAAAATGAAACTGAACTGAATCTGCTACATATTTCCTGCCATCAAATGGAAACTCTGAGAAACAAATACATCTTCACCCTTTGCAGATGGGGAAGCTGAGGCACAGATGTCTATTTAAAGGTATTCTGGTGGCAGACAGAGAAGCAAATTTCCCTCTCAACGTCTGTTGTATCTGGTGGAAAAAGCTGGATGATATCACGTGGTATTTTCTTCAAAAAAAGAATTTTTTTTCTGTAGTATTAGGTAAATTAGCTGAGTGATAAAGGGAGATAAGAATCCAGATGTCATGTGTAGCAATATCCTTTCAAATAGCTTGTGAGCCCTTGAAGTAAAGCTTCCAGGGCTCTGTATCATAAAGGCCATCAAAAAGGTGTTGGAAGAGCAATAAGATTTGTGTGTTTGCTCTATGATTCTCATGTAAAGATCAAAAGACACATGGGCTAGATGACTTCAGCCCACAGAAAATATTTTATGAGTATTTTAAATGTTTTTGTAGTGTGGCAATACCATAACAATGGTGCTTAAATTCCTGTTGCTTGGAATACAGTTGTAGAAAGGACACTCTCCTCCAGCTCTCCTTTGGACACTCTCCCAACCCTAACCTGAGGCCACAACTTCCCGAATTATCTCAAACAATAAACTTAGAGGGGAGTTCTTTGTGCACTTTATACCCTTTGTCCATTAAGTGCCAGAGCAATGGAGATGAACACTAATGCAACTCAAACAAGAAGAAAGTCAAATTTGCTGCATTTGTAAGCAACCTGATAATGTATTAAATGTAGACAGATTTGTGACCATTTTAATAAGCTTTGCTTCTAATTTATAATGAAAAGATTATGTTGAGTTTCAGTTGTATAGGCTTCAGAGGAATCTGGATGTTTTCCTTGTCTTTAATATTCTGTGAATCAGTGTAGATGAATATAGGCATTTTCTTCATGTGTTGTATTCAATTAGAGGGTTTTGTTTCTTTTTGGGTTATATATATTTACATAGAGGATATTTACCACATTACTCTACTCAGCAGTGTAGAGCCTGAAGCAGTCTGCCATGGTTTTTCAGCCACGTTATGCATATTGGAAGAAGTGCCTGTCACCTCACATCTCATACCAAATTTACAACTGCTTCATTGAAATTCTGCCTCTGTTGTTCCTTCATTTTCTTTATGTACTATACTTTATAGAAATCTATATTAATAATGCAAAAAGTAAATATGGGCATGTGACTGTTCATCTCTTGTATCAAGTACTCAACAGGCATACTGGATGTATACTCAGTATATAGAATTTGGAATGGAATACAGATCATTATATTCTAACACAGCAGTATTTTCTGCATAACCCATCTCTTCCGTATTCTTAAGCCTTCCATAATTGTGATTTTACACCTTTCTTCTCTCTGTCAAACAAAGCCCAAACTTTCCCAAACTGAGGATCATGTCATACAGCTCTGTATTAGAGCAGTGTTTTATGACCATGATCATCTCAGCAGATCACCACTGCCTCAAATCTAGAAATAAATGTATGCATTGTGAATATCATTGTTAGAAAAGTCATCCTTTGATAAAGATACAAAACACCAGCTCAGCTCATGCAGGGGGTAGAAGGGGGATCTGCATCATTAAACTGATTAGAATGCTCCAGAGGGTCCTGGGTTTTGTGGAGGACTTAGCGTGGCCCTTCTAAAAGGGCTAGTGAGTTCCTCTGTCCCTTCCTCATTACTGTTTAATTCAACAAATCTTTTTTTTCTTTTCCTCTTTATTTCTTTATCCCTCACAATCCATTGCTCCTTTCCCCTGCCAGCTGGCTCCCTCAGCTGCTCCATTGATCTCTCAGCCACTCTGGCACTCCTGATATCAAACACAGTGGGAGGCAGAGTAGCTCAGAGATCAGCAGACAGACCATTATAGAAAGTGAATCCCAGAGCTCATGCAAAAAACCCCTGAATTTGTTCTTTTGCTCTCTTTCCCTGTAGCAACCCTTTTTGAAATGGTAGATTGGCATTCAAAAGTCTGATGCCTTTAGTAATAGCAGAAATAGCTACTTTCTGCAGTTGTTTCTGCAGGGTTAGAGTTCTAACTAAGCCATGGAAGCCACACTGTATTGTCATGAGACAGAGTCCTGGGTCTGTTACCAGTCTTGGACAATTTGTATGTTTCTGAATGCCATGGGACTGCAGAACCAGTGTTTGCAATTTGAATTGGAGAGGTACTTAAGAATCAGTATAGGATAGAGTAGAAAGCTTGTGAGAACAGATTTTGGAGATGTCATGATAAACCGTAGCTCATTTGTTTCTACTTTGTTGGCTGATTGTTGTTTGTGCTGTGTAAAACAAATGGCATGGCAAGAATGAATTCAAACATGTCAGAATGATTTTACATAACTATGTACACTTTGCACCCCCTAGAACATGAAAGGAAAAGGTGGCAGAGATAAGTTGCAGCAATTGAGCAGCTAGAACTGTGTTTGTTTCTGGTGTCATTGATTGGTACTGCAGGCCCATGTTCATACTAAAGATCAGGATGTCAGTAGCTCGTTTGGACAACTCTTTAAGAGCAGCAGCTGAATTTATTTTTAAATTTTGATTCTGACGCACAGTGCCAGTGGCGTGCGTTACAGTGCCTGTTTATTGAAAGTAGATCTGGTAAGCACAGCCCTAAACTTTTATAGACAGCAATGGCTTTAGTTGACCTGACTTACCAGTCCATATTCTCTCTCCTCTTCTCCTGTCTCTTCTCTGTCCTTCTTCACAAGCCTCCACCAGGTTGTTGGAGACAAACTGGATAAACCACTTTATTCAGTAAAGAAAGTAGTGAAAGATCATTTGTTATATATCATAATTTACACTACAGTTCACAATAGTGCTATTGTTCTTTTCATGGGATGTGAGAATGTTTCGCAAGGATTATTTGCTTTCATTACCATTCTATCCAGATGCAGAACCTTGCTCAAGTTCACGCAACAGATCAGTGGCAGAATCAGAAATATCTGAGTCATTATCCTGTGCTGTGTGCATTAGTGAGAAAACTGCAACATCTGATAGTAGTAGTAGTTCACAGTTATAAATTCCCTTAAAAAATCATTAATATTGCACAAGTGGTATTGGTAACAGCTTAAGTATATTTCCATAGGTGTTTCTTTATATTTACATATTAATTAGTGGATACCTAAGCTATTATGTTACAGGAATGTCTGTGATGTTCATGTTTTATTGACAAACTATGTTGTCCAAAAAAAGTTGCCAGACATTATGGAAAACTAATTTGCATGTGATTAATAGAATAAAAATTTCTTTTTTTGCCAAAAATTTTTTTCTTTTCAAGCCTGTTAAATGTGCAGTGCCAGAGTAACCCTGCCACTAATGTGCAAAAACATCTAATTTCCTAGGAGTTATGGGTCCTCTCCCTCTCCTCTTGCAAAGGAAGTTCTGCAATCTCTGTAAGCTGTGTAAGCAAGTCCCTTTTGAAATCTTCTCTTGGGATTTTTGCAGTGTACAGGTAGAGCAGATGAGCCGGTACCCTAAATGCCAAGTTTAACACGAGCATCCCAGTATTTTGAGTCTATTCTTCCACGCCTGTCTGTATTGTTCACCTTTCCCAAGCACAGATCATATCCAGCTGCTTCACCATTCTTTTCATCGTTGTTCCTCTCAGCAGACCCCCCTGATTTTCCCTGAACTACAAGGCACATCTGCTTTCTAATATGTACCTTCCCTGTGCAGGAGGCTGCTGCCTGAGTTGTGTCACACAGAGTGGGGGGTGAGTGGCAGCTTCCTTCCTGGCTCCCCTCCCCTAGAAATGGTGCCTGCCTCCTGCTTGGTCCTCCACCCTTCTGTGCCCCTGTTATACCCCCTGTGCCCCATCCCTTCTGTGCTGATCAGAAAGAGGAGCCCTCAGCCTTTCCCTCTGAGACAGAAAGAGCTTTTTCTCTTGGTTCCTGGACCTCAATCTGCCAGTCACACATGCTGCTCTTCAACTGTATGTTGGCATCATTTTTCAATCTACTCACTTTTGTTAATAACAGATTGGAATTTTTGAATTCAGATCTAGAGTACAGTTCTACCATTAAAAATTTTTCACAGTTGTACAGAGCAATTTTTTTAAACAATCCTGCAACAATTTATATAGAAATTTGGAATGAGATTTTTGCATTTAGAATGAACACTTGAAGTTTATTTTTTCCTTGGAATGAAATGCTGCAAGCCAAAATTGATAATGAGTAGTAAGCAGAAGGTGCGATTTGGATTTTTCTGAATATTGAATAAGACTTCTTAAATCTGCTCTTGCACATAGCTGGGGTTCAAAGGGTTTGGTTAATTAGTACTGGCTTGGGCCTGTCTTGAAACTGATTCTGCTATATACAGCACATTCAGGAATTTACTACTGTGATACAAGGTATTGGCATAGAAGGTTTGATTTGGTTGCCTAGCTGTAGGTGTCTGTAGCTCTTGAAATGTCCTATGTTGTCCAAAAAATCTGTACATGGGCAGCCTGTGAGACTATGCTGTTTTGTAGCAGGATCTGGGGAGCTGATGGAATCCCCAAGTGCATTTCAAATCGCACTGGGTATCTGTGTTGAGGCACCATAATAAAGTTCAGCTTCTCTAAAAGTGGAGTATAGGTGTGGCCCAAAAAAAGCCCTTTATCAGGATTATCTGGCAAAACTCAGGACAGGGAATCAGAATTTTTCTCTTAGCTGTGCCATTGACTCAGCTGCCTTTCTTTCCTCATATAGAACTATATTTTCATTTATAGTCTTTATACAGTGCTTTAAAGATACAAAATGCATCATAAATATTATATCCAACACATGGTAATTGAATAACATAACACTATGAAATTGATCTTCCATGCAAAGCATGGAATTAACAGGGGTTAATTAGCAGATTTCAGCTGGGACAGTTTGTTATTTCTATACACCTCTTTTCTCCATGAAAGTGTTAATGCCATAGCTGGTCAAATGAAAGTCATGAAAAATTATGAGACGTGACTTAAACACATCAAAAGTTAAATTTTGTGTTATATGTATTAGATAACTATTCCTGTTTCTCCCTTCTGAATTGTTTCTGTATACTGTTAAAGCATCCCAATGTTCAAAACTAAAAGGAACCTAATTCCATCAGCTGTATAAGGGGTGCATTTCTAATCATCTTGGAATGTTTTGGAAAGAAAAAAGTTTTTCAGCATCTAGACAATAACTGTCAAGTTCAACATGTCCTTATCTTTACATGACAGAAACAGGATACTTAGCACACTTGCCCAAAATTGGAGTCCTTTTTTGAAAAGTCTTTTTAAAACAAAAATAATTTACAGGTTGTATTTTTGTGTCATCTCCTTATGAGGATGTAAGAAAGAAAATTTGCAATTTACTGTCAGTGAGTTTTGTGGTGTTCCTTTGCATTGCATCTTAGATCATCTACTCACTCAAAAAAATGCACTGCAAAGTGGAACTGGCATAATGACGTAGATTTTAATTAGCTGAAGATATTTTGGGGGCAGATGATGATAATTGTGTGGACTGGCCCTTATGGTCACTGAGATCGGTACCGTTTAGCACTATGGGCTGTGTAAATATTTGCCTCACAAGCTAATTCATCCAGATATAGTGGGTGGGATTCTGCCCTTGACTGATCCAGCTATTTTCTAATGGCAGAATCCTTACCTAACATGGATGATGTAGCTTAACAAAAGTTATAAACAAGCTTTTCAGATTTATTTCAATTAATGTTTAGCACTTCATATTCAAGTACTAATTTGTTGATAGATAATACTAATTTTGCTGCTTTTTCTTACTGCACTTTATTTTATTATGGTTCTGTGCTATAAATCAGAAATAAAATATGTTTTGCTCAGCCTTCTTGTAACACAGAGGTGAGGAAAATTATTATTTTCTCTTGGGGTTTTTTGCTTTTTTCCCTCACTACATAAAAGTTCTCAACTACAGGAACAGGCTGTAAGTCAGAAAACAAAATTATATGTTTCCATTTTCATTATAAATTAAACAGTCTGGAAGAATGACATTGGAAGCATAAGAATTAAACCACATAGCTCTCATCACAGATCTTTGGGTAACAGAGGTCTTTAGATTTTATTAAGGGTGAGTCAGAACAATGGCATCCGAATGATAATTAGCTTGAATGCTTTGTCTGTGGTAACTTTTGGCATTTTTTAGCTTCTGTGAGAACAGAACCAGGTTTTCTGTGGGAAGCCAGTGGAATAGATATTTTCTATATTATACAAATTCTATATTCTATATTCACAAATATATGTCTAGAGCTGCAGATTGATTCTTTGGACTCTTTTAATGTTGTTTCTGTGTTTCACTGAGATTCTATTTCATGTGAGCACGTGAATCTCAGAATGAAGTGCAGTTAATGTAATGTTTATGTTGCAATGGAAGTTTTTCTAGGAGATAGTTCTACTTTCAAAAATTAGCATCTATTTGTAAGCAGCATTTGAAAGCTTCTTGTTTTTCTTGGATTCATCTGTTATTCGTTTAAAAAAACAGAAATAGGATCGTGCAATTTGCCCCAATCTCTGATCTCAGCAAGCTTTGAGACATCTTCACATGGGGATTTCTGTTGATCACAGCTGGTACCTCAAACTGTCCATCCATGTTGTTGAAGCTAAAGACATGGAAAGTTCTGATCCTCTGAAATAATGCTTTTAAACTTTCATAGAGTCCTGTACTGTAAAACCAGAGCTATAGAGAGGATTTTTCAAAACTAGTAATTTCAATTAGTTTCAAAACTAATGCAGATGCTTTTTTGAAATCTATCCAAATTGGAAAATTTTGACTCGAAATATCTTCAGAAGGAGAGAAGTTTTTTAGAGAAATGGAAATAAAACCTGAGTGTACAGTTAAAAAAACTTCAAACCACACTGCTTTATTTTTTGTTAATCTATAAGTGTGAATTTTCAATAGATGAATACAGATTATTCCCTGTGAACCAGAGAAACTGAATTGCTTAAGGTAGAATTCAGAATTATTTACTTACTTTTTTTTTAACTTTAAAAACAACAAAAGCCAACAAGTTGCTTCAGCATTAACTATGCAATGAGAAGAAGAATAGTTTGGAAAGTATAATCTTCTCAAACCAGAGAGATATTAAAATGGGAAAAAGAGGCTGATCATACATGCATTATTTTGTGTAAAAATCCCACTCTGAATCCATAACAATGAATAAGCATAAGGAGGTGGTTGGTTGGGGGTAGCTTTGGTTTTTGTTTGTTTATATTGGTCTTTATTCCCTTTATAATGGAAATATAGTATATTTTCTATAGCTTGGCATGTAGGAGATATACAAAAATGTCCCTTCAAATCCAGGTACTCTGCCTTAGCTACCTATGAGAACAAATGTCATAGCAAACGTAATGGTGACCTTCACTCAGCTTTCAGAGTGAGGTCTGCTTTCCAAGTAACACGAGTGCTCTGGAGCACAGGGATGGTGGTTTGTTTTACAGTCTTTTAGTTTATTTGGCAAACTAAAATAACAGTTGCTCTGTAGTCAACTTTGTGGAAGAGATAAACAATTGTGACAATTTCATATGATGTATATAGACAGAAGAGGTTAGCTGCAACCCCTGAGTGATGGAGCTTGTCATATTCCCTTCCCCAGTAATGCACAAGGTTAGAAATCAATGTCTTAATCATGGGCAGCTCTGGGCAATTCAGATATATCACACACAAACAGGCTTCTAATTACATTTAAGAAATACATATCATACATATATAAACTGACATAAATATCAGAGTGGTGTTGCTAGCTGTCAAAATGGATAAGTATAATTCCCTCAGTGGCCCTTGACAGGTTCAATACCTGCTACGGAGGTGCTATGAACAGCATTATACGGCTGATTGAGTTATGACAGCTCTAACCCAACAGGGAAGCGAGGCAGGAAGGAATAGCCTGGGCTGCAGACAAATGATGATAAAGTGATCACTTTAAAGAACAATCTCCATAATATTTCATGCTCACTGCACGGTGTAAAGGCAGCCTTGACTGCGGGGCTAACTGCTCTATCAATTGATTTGATTCACTGCTGCAGCTACTCCCAGTCATAATATTTCAAATAAATGGTACCATGGATAGAAATAATATCTGCATCAATATTAACCCTGAAAGGACTAATGGACACAGGCTATAATTTCCTGGACACCCTAATAATGCATTTTGACTGGGCTTGGCATAAGATGATTTTTCTTTCCTTTTTTTTTTCTTTTTTTTTTTTTTTTTCCTTAAATAAAAACAGTGTATTGTTTACTTAAACTACCCTTTTATGGCCACGAAGAAGCTTTGCAGCTCAGGCGTCATTCATACTCTTAACTTTAATTCTGCTAAATGTGAATTCTGCTAAATATTATTTTCAAGTGTTTGTTCATATCTGAATACCTTGTATTAAAATTACATTAACTATATGAGAGAAAAGACATGATAACCATTTTTTTGAAAGTGTTTTATATCATCTATGTGTGCATCTGCATACAAACAGAGGTTATAGAGCTCAAATTATTTACTAAGTTACATTTAAAACAAAGAGAAAGGAACTTAAAATTAATTATAAATAAGAATGGATTATAAATAAGAATGGAAATATTTAAAACAAACAAAAAAGAACTTAATTATAAATAAGAATGGATTCAACAAAGTATTTTCTAGAAACACAAGGAACCAGTAAATTCTAATCATGATCCAGGATGTTAGGGGTTTTTTTTTTCCTTTAGAAATAATAAGTACTGTATGAGACAGCCTTAACATATAAGAAGTACAAGAGAATTTATGAGTTCATAATCCTAAATCAAACCTGACTCCTATTTTCCATGCAGTTTTTCATATACATTGTAACATAATGGATGTTTATTCTGTTCTTTTATTCATAACACCCTGTTGACATTTAAGTCCCTTTTAAAAGATCTGCTGTGCTTGTTGTGAATCAAGTTGACATGTATAAATTGTATAATTTTATTATTGTTATTCTTTTTCTACTACTCACTGACTACTTGAGTATCATTGGATTGTGCATTTTAAGGTAGGAGCCATGTCCAAGTATTCAGAAACTGTTTAAAGAAATGCATGTTAAGAAGTAGACTGACTGTGTGAGCTCTTTCTCTTACTACTAGTTTGTATGTGTTTAAAGATTTTCTTTATCAGGTTCATTCATTTTTCTTATTTGTCTCTTAGACATTTACTATAAATCAAAGCAGGAGATACTTACATTTGAACCTCATGAGTCTTATTTATATTTAAAGCTTAAGCAAAAAGAGGTATTTTATGAATGGTCCTTAGTGAATGCTCCAACTGCAACACTTCACCAACCTCTGAAGTGGTCTTAAACAGGCTTCAAAGGACTTCAATTTATAGTTTTCCAGAAGTTCTGGGGTTCCAAGTGAGTTTGGAAGGCTGACTTGAATCTAAAATTGAAATTGAAAATTGTGGAAGATTGGCATTGACCTAACTCCGCTATTCCCACCAGTCTAATAAGCCACAAAGGCACAGTGTTTTCCTCCATTCTAGACCTGAGTAAACAAGCAAGCTCATGTTTGCTGCTTGTTAGCTATAGATCAATATCAAATTTTACCAGAAATGAAAGCATCTGGCTTTCATAATGTATTTTTTTGTTGTTCTGCACTTTTTTTAGAGGCTATGCCAACAGTACAGGTCATCTTTATGCTATTACTATTCAAAATCCTGCTGGAGTTCATGTTTCCCCAAGAGAAATTGAAACCAACTCTTTGCCTTTCCTGCTTACTTTCTCTCTCCTTCCTGCAAAACATTCTTCCTCCCTGCTCACACTACACAAGGATTGGTTTTATTCTCCATTTCAGTCCATTTCCTCTAACTTCATCTCTGTTTGGTGTCATTTTTATACTTATCATATCATAGAATCATAGAATGCTTTGGGTTGGGAGGGGGCCTTGAAAATCATGTTGTTCCAACCCCCCTGCCATGGGCAGGGACACCTTGCACTAGACCAGGTTTCTCAGAGCCCCATCCAAAATGGTCTTGAACACATGGGGCAGCGACAGCTTCTCTGGGCAACCTGTGCCAGTGTCTCACCACCCTCACAGGAAGGACTTTTTCTAATATCTAATCTAAAGCTACACTTTCAGTTTGAACCCATTCCTCCTTGTCCTGTTACTCCACACTCTTGTAACAGTTTTGCCCTGTCTTTCCTGTAAGTTCCCTTCAAGTACTGGAAGGCCACAATTAGCTCACTCAGGAGCCTTCTCTTTTCTAGGCTGAACAATCCCAATTCTTTCAACCCTTTCTCACAGGAGAGGTGCTCCATCCCTCTGATGAACTTGGTGGCCCCCTCTGGACTCTAGTACTTGTCATTACTCTGACCATATCTTTCTCCTCTATCTTTTTATTGGTGTAACCCTTCATCATACAAACACAATTTAACTTTGTCAAAAAAATTGTCCTGGACTCTTTTCTAGCACTTCTACTCATTGTTTTCCTTCTCTGTCTCTGCTCTAAATCTGTTGAATTACTTTTTGATGATGTTTTCTTAATCAATTCCAGACTGCCTTATTTGATTCCAATGAGTCTGTCCTCATAGAATCAGAACAGCTGGGGTTGGAAGGAGCCTTTAAAGGTCCTCTAGTCCAGCCCCCTGCAATAAGCAGGGAAGTTGTGCTAACTCTTCATCTTCACGGGTGTGTCCTTTGCTTGCACTTTGCTCTTCTTTCTATATGTTATCTCTAAGATATAGTGCACAAATATGAACTCGACCATTATCCCTCCTGGGTTTACTTCTGCCTTCTTTGAAATATATTATACTGGCCTATCACCATCTAATATTTTTCCATAGATGTTCAATGTATCACAGTTAAAGCAAAGTTTTAAACTTTTACTGGAAACTGTTTACAACAACTAAATTTCTTTTCAGCATATCTGTTGACTGCAGTGCCCAATGTCCTCATGTGTCATTACTGTCACCATCCATTAGCCCAAATATTTGATGGCTAGGCCATGTCTTGATCCTGTTGATTATTTGAAAAACCATTTCTGAAAGAAGTCTGTCCTGTCCAATCCGCAGCATAAACTCTTTCACAGATTCTCATCCCCCTCCTTACCTTATTACATACTATTGCTTGAAATATAATATTGTTTCACTTGCACGTTATCAGAAACATTTTGCAGTCTGTTTACTTAGATTATTTCTTTCCCTCCTCCCCTGTTTTTCTTCCATTAGCTCCATCACACTTGTAGTAAAATACTTGTTTTCATGTTCACTCTTTCCTTTTCCATTATCTATCATCCTGCTCTCAATATCAAGACATCATATGCCTCACCAATCTTGATGAGTAATGAGTGCCTATTTTCCACCTCCCACTTGTTACTTTTTCTTACGAGCATTTCTCTTCTGTCAGCCTTCCTTGTGCTTACAAGTAGCTTGCCATGAACACTTGAAAAGGTAATTCATTGTTGTCTTTTAAAGCCCTCCTAAATTTTCTCTTTGGTTGTAAGTCCAAAAATTCACGATCAAACTCCAAACTTGAAATCTTGCCAAAGTCAGGTTTACTATATGTGACTATTTTATTTCCTGTCTTTCTCATCAATATTGTTTTCAGTTTTTTTCCTTGTGTACGTACTCTCCAAGCTATCTGTATCTTTTCCTATACTGAGGTTATAAGTTATTTCAGGTAAAGACTTTTTCAGTCTTCACCACAGCAGGAAGCACAATAGCACTGTAGCAATACAAGTAGTTAAAATAATGATAATATTATTAAAGGTAAGCTGTGGGACAGTCTCATGTAATTAGTATAGCCAAGTGAAGCTTGAGAAAAAAAAGGTGATTTATTAGTTTAAAATATTAATTATTTAGGTAATCTAACTTCCACAGTAGAGTCTGAGACTCAATACTAGTTTCAGATGTGACAACACAAAACACAGCTTCCGGACTGGGCCAGCAATGTGCTTTTTAAGACTGATAAATTATAGAGTTGCATCCATTTTCCAGCTAATGTAGATGAAGTGTAAATACTTGGTGATAACTGAAATGCATCCCTTTACAGTATTGTAAATGGGGAGGTGGAAAGACCCTCGATATTTTAAGGGCCAAAGAGAATCACGGGAGCAGCTTTAAAGATTAATTCCTTGTGTCTAGTGTAAAACAAGATTAAATTAGCTTGTGTGAGCTGCTGTTAGCAGATGCACTATTACATTATGCATGATTCTTGACTGCTGGTAGCATGAACAAACTGCACAGTGTTCCATTAGTGATTTTCAATGCTGTGCTAAGCTTTAAGTCACATAGACAGGCCAATGTATTGGGTTTACTTTGTGGATGTGTTTTCCAGGCAATTTCACAACCTACCTGATCACTGTTATTGATTGACCGCATTTGAAATGGATAAAAGAATTAACCTGTGTAAGGGTAGCAGAATGGGGTATATACAGTATCCTATATACTTAGGAAAATCAATAGTACTCTAATGTAGAAAATTTAACCCGACAAGACAAAACCATCTTCCCACTGCATCAATCCTCACACTCTCTCCCAGCATAAAACATTAGAGTTATACCATATACTTATGTGATTTTAATGTGTTTTATTCTTTGACCCTTCTTTTCATACTATCCTCTGTAACCCTGTGGATGTGCTCGTGTGCATACTGTAAAACAAACTGAGCAGCTCCTGAACAAGTACATTTTTCTCCTCTCATGCCCATTTTTGAAGTGAGAAGCAGGCAGCTACACACATCTAGAAACCTGTTTCATCTTCCAAGGTGTAAACATATTCCTGTTTTCTGTCACTTTCTTGGCTGACATCTTGTCCCTCTGCTGGTCCTTAGATTTCTGCTCTCAGATTCATTGTGCCCTGTCCTATGCTGTTGTCTTTCATTCACATGTTAGGATTCAGCAAGTTCCATCTCCTACTTATGACATTTTCCCACCCTCTGCTGCTTTAAACGAGGATGGGATGCATGCAAACATATTCTTGGTGCCTTTACCTCATCACACCTATTTTTCAGGCTCACCAGCTAAACAGGGCACCTTTGTTATATTTGAGTTAATCTTTCCAGTTTTGGCTAATGAAATGTTTGTCACTGAAAACAAGTCCAAACTTATAAACCAAATATTTTTGTGGAAAACCCCCTAATGTTCTAGCTATTTTAAATCTTTATGAGAAACACTACTGAAGCTAACATCAGAATTGTTATTTATCCTTAACACTCAGATAGTGAGTTTTTATATTTTACTTTTTCATATAACTAGGTTCAGGAATAAGCTTTAGTACAGCTCCAGTTGTATTATGCTTGTTCCTCCAGACCAAGAGAACTTTAAACATAGCAAACCTCTGGGCTTCTGGGAATTCCTGCCTTCTTGGCCAACTCCCTTTCCTTCTTGGCTAACTTTCCCTATTCACAACCTCCTCTAAAGGAATAGTCACCCAGAATGGCATTTCTGCCTCTGCTTTCAAGAAACCCAGGAGACTTCAGGAAGAAAAAAGTGAGAAGCAATAGTATTGCTTAGGCTGTGCTTATTCCACGAGATGGGAAAGAAAAGGATAAAGAAGGGGACCTGCTATGCAGTTTTAGAATGTCCTTCCAGTATACTGCTTCCAATAATCAATTCATATTTTTATATGAATTTAAAATGCAAGTGATATTTTTTTCTTGTAAAAGAGAGAAATCTCAAAATTTTGTTCTGTCTTGTAATTAATGTTTCTTTGAATCCTTTCCTGGAATATGCAATAAATTAATCTGTAAACTCTATTAGGAGGTTTGTTACAGGGAACAATATATGTCGAGCTGGTGGAGTTACTGTCATTTTCATAGACCTGAGCCCAAACTCAGTCTCTGTCTTCGTTAATAGCCTGTTGTATGGTTTTGTAATAGTTTCATCCACAGCCTATAAGTATTTTATTTTCTGTAGCTTTCTGAGCCAGTGGCTTGGAAATTTTTACTACTTTTAGCACTGATGGTCAGTCCTTCTCTGTAGACTTTCCTTGTAAAATGCCCGTTAGAGTGGCTGCTCACTGACATAATGTTGTGTTAGCTAATGGCTTTAATATGAACTAATAAAATTACACAAAACTGCTAACATTTCTTGGAGGTAAAATTGATTGCAGAAGTTACTACATGACTTCAAAATGCTGTTATTATTGTTTAAAGGAACCAATAATTTGAGACCTATTTTTCACGCAAGCCAAAGTGTTGTAGAAATTAGAAAAACCAGATCAATCACGTGGCTTTATATATGAGCTCTCTCAGCTCAAATCTCTGCCCAGACAGGATCAGCTTGGGTGGTAAGGTCAGCAGGGTGACAGAGCTGGCTAACAGTGTCACTGCTTTACCCATGCACGCTGTCCAAGCACTGTGGAGTTGTCGCCAAATCCCAGCATGATGACAACGGTACTAACAGAGGAGTTAGCAATATGCTGAGGAACACTGCTAACTGCAAAAAATAAGCTTCCCTCAAATACTAATATAGCTAAAAGGGAAGGCCTGTGCAATTTCCAAGCAGTCAATGTAAACAAATATTCCCACAGAAAACAAATACTTTGTAAAAAAACTCACTATTGACATTAAGCAGTTTCAGAGCAATGCAGTAGATACTGAATCAAAGACCACTGCAGTTCTTTATTGCTGGGGGGGAAAAGGTCCAAATATTGCTTGGCAAATTACTGTTTGCTAGGGGCACTATTACCAGTTGACACAATCATTGGTCAGCAAATTGGTCACATTATCGGTTAGTAAATTTGAGGGTCCAGAATTATTTATTGGTAAATTAGAGATGGCAGAATTATTGGTTGGTAAGAAAAGAATTGCAGTGATTGGTTAGCAAATTAGAGATGCTTGGTTTTGTCTGTGGATAAATCAAGGTTGGTCAGATACTGGAGGCCAAATTAAAGATGGCCATGTTATTTATGGTTGCTCTGGTGAATGTTGAAAACCTGCTTTTTTGTTACAAGCAAGTAAGCATTGGCATTGGGATGGTTTGCTTTTTTTTTTCCCCATTTATATTTACCTTTACATTTCACAGTTGAAAAATTTCTGTGGATATTAATATGGAAGTAAATACATACTTTTGCTCTCTTAGTTTTTAATGGAGCAATGTGTTAGCTGAAATTGTGCAGAGTACCAGGGGACTTCTGAAATTGTTTGTAAAAGTGAATATTAAAGAAAGGTGTTAGATTTCCAGGGCTAAAAGCTGAAACCTTTGCAGTTCCAGCATTAAGCTGAGTGCAGTGCAAGCAAAATGAGCTACTCCTCATGGGCTGGTAGTCAGCAGGCACCAGGAGGAGCTGGAGATGTGAATCCCTTCCTGAGAGGCTTCCTTGCTGTTGGTTGAGAGCTGTAGTCCTGCTTTGTTTGCCTGTGAACTGAAACCACCAAAGATATGGGAAAGTAATGCCTTCAAAGCAATAATTTGTGTGAGATGTGGGAATTTCTATGGGCAGTGGACTCCAGCTACTCAGCTTCTTGCACAAAAACTAGACTGCGGTGACAGAGTCCATGTCCAAGGACAGTTACTGTGCAGGGAGAGTTTGTTGCTGAAGAACTGCAGCTGAAGCCACCATAGACTTGCTTGACAACTCTGAAAGCTTTTTTATGTCCTTGATATCACAAATGGCACAAGCTTTCTATTGAAATAAAGTACTGCAACAGAAACGATTTTCTGCCATTTTCACATTCTCAGTGGTTTTGAGTTTTTCTGCTGTCTTTCCCTTTATGTGCAGAATTGCTACTTAAATCCTGCTTTTATATAGTGTGTTAGAGCAATTCTGAAGAAAAAGTGTTTCAGTGTCATTCTAGAACACTAAGAAGAATTCTGTTCACTTGGTGAACTTTGCAAACAATGCACAGAACACAATGGTTAAAAAATTAACTAATTTTAGATTTTAACAATGCTGAAAACAATAATCAAATACGTGTTAAGAAAAGTCTATGGCTGTTTACATAGCTGTTGAGTTCTAGCATGGAGACTGATGCTAATTAATCAGATTTACTTTTCCAATGGGACACTACATAATGCTTTTGACAATAGTACAGAAGGAGTCAGGGAGGATGTATTTTAAAACTTTAGGAAAGTCTTAAATTTTAAAACATTAAAATTTGCTTTTTATATGAACTCCTATAACAACAGTGCCCTTACCTTTCTGTCTACTAATTCTGCCAAAAATGATGTGTTTATTTGGAAACAGTAAAGTATGTCTGACATTTTAAGATGCAACCAGGGGGGAATTTTGCAAAAGTGAAAGGGGTGAAAAGGAATTTTATCCTGCTAAAGAAGCAACACAATCATAAGATATCTGAGTTTTATAAATCTCCGGGATTGAGATAACATATGATGCTCATTTTTTGGTATTTTCATTGAATCAAAAAGTTAAGACTTGGAATATACTAGAGCATTTCAGTAATACAATGATTGTTCAGTGTTGAGTCCAGCTTGAACTGCTCATCTGGAAAGTTTTAGCTGAAACCATCATAATTAATTAGAAATGGTTTAACTAGTTTAGAAAAACATAATTGTAGGGCTACCCCTTACCCTGAGTAGATCTCTCCAAAAATGAAATAATCCTATTGGTGCCAACCCCATTCTGCTCCCAGCTCTCAAGACCAAGTAGGCTCACACTGTAAGGCTTCTCAGTCCAGACTGTTGCATACTTTGGAGTCTTTACAGTAGTGATTTGTTTCAGAATATTTGGATCCTTACCCAGACTTTCTCAAAATCTGGGGTATTCAACTGGGACAAAACATTTTCTCGCGTTACTGAAAGACGGCATGAGATGGGAGATGCAAATGAGCAAAAGAACAGCCACGGTAAAATGAAGAAGTGAAGGTGGTATGGAAATAAAATAAGACTTGTGGATGGCATTTTTTTCTGCCCAACAAAACCTAATAACTTGTGACAGAAAACAGCTCTATGCAAGAAGGTAGAGGCAGGCCATTAACCTTTAGTTAGAAAAGACCAAATTTTTGGTCTATCCCTGTTCCACATACAGATGAGCGTAAGATTGGACAAGAAACTGCTGGTTGTAGTTTCAGCTGGTAAAATAAAATTTAGGAGCAGGTTGGTTCCTCAAGCCATTTATTTAATGTGTTCTTGCCAAGCTCAGTGCAGAAATTGGATTAAATTATTCTACTTGGGCTCAATGGGTCTACCTCTCCTTTCAACTTTTTAGAATAAACAAAATAGTATTTCTTAATTAAAAATATTATTGTCAAATTAATGTCAGCAATAATATATGTCTGCAACTATTTATTCATTTGTAAAAAGCTTAATAGTGGAAGTCTTCACAAAATGTAGAGGTTATAATGAAAATTTTGACAACTTGTATGCAGGAATTTTTGTTCTGACTGTGACATTCTGAATTTCCATTTTGCTGGTATTCACTAAGCACTGCATAAACTGAGAACTCTGATTTTAAATGTAGGTATTCCTAATGAAATCTGCACCCCTGTGGTTAGGTTAGATATGTCATGTCTTATTGCTTGTGTCCTTTGATTAAAGAAATTATGTAATTACCCCATTTGAAACTTTTCTGTGTTCAATGTCAATTTTACATTTTACAGTTCTCAATTTTTACATTGTTGACTGATTTATGTAGTGTAACTAATAAAATACAAGACAGAGAACATTTTATTTATATCACCAACTAATATTGTAAAAAAAATTTTTTGCAAGCATTTTCCATTTGTAGTGACAGTTTGTTGGCAATTCAAGGATTAAAATTCCTGTATTTCTGGAAGACACTTGAGAATTTTCAAAATTAATGTAAGACATTTCAGAAAATGGAAAAAAAAAAAAAAGACCTTTAGATACAATTTACATTTCCAGGCTTTTTTTCTTGCCAGTTGAAAGTCTTACTTTTTATAGGAGCATGCAAATAATCATTAAAAATTTGAGGTGACAAGTAAAAGCCTATACTATGTTATCATTGTGATAACAGCCACATAAATAAAATTTAAAGTCCAAGTGCTTGACACGATTAAAAAATTTTAACTTCCTCTTTTGAATGGAAGAACATGAAATGTCTTCATCTGGCATATATACTGGGATCATAAAATAATTTCTAAAAATAAAATAAATGCCAATTGTGGACATTGAAAAGCTAAAGGCTATTCAAATTGTACTG
Organism: Calyptomena viridis; assembly: GCA_013390005.1. Taxonomy (NCBI): domain Eukaryota; kingdom Metazoa; phylum Chordata; class Aves; order Passeriformes; family Eurylaimidae; genus Calyptomena; species Calyptomena viridis. The sequence goes on along the minus strand of WEIV01019367.1, from coordinate 2,670 downwards.
TGAATAGATTATTCTCCAGTGTAAGAACAAGTTCTTCCCAGGATTCAAATAAAATATTTTTCATCTTCACTGTGAAGAGTTTTTTCCTCTGCTTTTGTTATAGGAATAAAAGGCCTTTCTGTTCTTTCAGTTGAGCGACCTCTGCCTTTCAGGGGGAAATGGAGTTTCTGCTCCACTCACCCATCACCACCACCCAGACATTCTGCAGTTTCTGTGCCTGAGTTAGGTGAACAATTGGGGCAGGGGATGGGAAGAAAGAAAAAGGAAGTTTGTGAGCACACATACATACTTTTTCCACAAAAGAAGGCAGGAAGGTTGGTGACTATAAGAAAAGGAACTTTAAACACCTCAGGTAAAAATGGTTGCATTTTGTAGTATAGCAATGTGATCAGGATTTAATTTGAAAGATAACTGTTAAATGGCTTAGGGAGCTCTGGAGGTGCATGCCAAAAGGATACATTTTATACAATTCAGATATGCAATACACAGTCTGTAGTATCATTCACAATCCATTTAGGTGATTTTTTTACATTGCAGTTTGTTAGAATGTCACTAAACTGACTCAGCAACTCCTGGAACAGAGATTTTGGTTGCTTTTTAATTTGTTGTATTTTCAAATAGCATTCATCAGGTGCTCTTGAAGTTAGTCTGGTCATACTTTGACAGGCTTGAATTTTGAAGCTGGAGATTTGAGGATCTAGAGTATAAAACCTGTGCAGCTGTAAAGCTAGTGGAGAGAAGTTCTTAAGCACAAAGTCATCATGGACAAACCTAGACCAGCTTGTTGTGATTTGTTGGCAGTTGAAGACTTTAGGGCATGTCCATGCTGCCAAAACCATCATCATGGTACACTTGTATTGTCCCTGGCAACAGATGTGGCTAAACAGATTTGAAAGGGACACAGGTTTGACAATACCTATATAAACAATTATTCCTTCATGTCTAACAAATTCTTTAATGTTAATTTGAAGATGCATCGTGTCTGTCATGTAGTCTATGGATTTCAGTCATTGCCATTATGAATCCTTTGTAAGTGCTCTCTATGTGTATTTTGGTTCAAATACACCTCTCTACACTAAGTTATTAGAAAGTTTCAAGGTGCATATGCACCATTTAAAATATGCAAATATATTACATTTATCCTTTTAAAAATTGGCTCATAAATTACTTTAGGCAGTGATGTAACTATGTTCCTGCAATCTGTGTGTTTTCATTAAATCAAATGAAAATATTTTCATTTGGTAAAGTAATAAATAAATTAAAGGGAAAGTCTTTGTAGGCTGCTGTTTTTATTATGTCCTAACCTTAAGTAGAAAGAAAGCCAAGCCAACTAGTTGTTCTTGCTTTTATTAAAGTTCCTGTTGGCAGCGCACTGATGGGACACATTAATCT
>WEIV01019366.1:74382-145885 GCA_013390005.1 Calyptomena viridis | reverse complement strand
GACTCTTCCTACTACTTACAGTAGTAGTCAGTCAAGCAGACTGCACAGAATTTACCCTTTACATGTGGCTGAGTAGATGAGGGTGGAGGTACACATATGCATATGGTAGATATATGTCAGCATATTAGAAGTTTGCCCTTCTGAACTGTGTATTACAAAAGTTTGAGCCTGGTGGTAAGCTGAGGGAATAATGAGCAGTGCAGCTAAAAATGGAAATTGTAGGCTGAGCATATGTAATAGGCATGTGAACTCATAATTCAAGTAGTAATAAAGTGACTTAAAAAAAAAAAAAGTTTAAGGTAAATAATTTTGCTTGACTCCTGAAACTGTAAGTTGTATTTCAGGTACAACGTTTAAAATCTCATCCGTCAGTTATTCTGTGGAGTGGTAACAATGAAAATGAAGCAGCAATTGCAAGCAACTGGTTCTCCATACCTTCTGCTGACAGACAAGTCTATATCGGAGACTACTTGAACCTTTATGTGAAGAACATACGAGAAATAGTCCTTAGTGTAAGTGATCTCAAGACACTGTAGGGGGATATGCCTTGCAAATGGTTTTAAGGGGTTTTTTCTTTTTGTTTTCAATCCTTTTGAGAAATGCAAAACAGCACATTATTAAGAAATTGCCTCTTCTAAGCTCTCCTGAAGGTGTTATTCTCAGAGTTAAACAATCCAAAAAATTACTTATGTTGTTAATGTTTTGTGATATGCAAAGGAAGATCTGAAAATGTGGTGGATCTTGCTTCTTTTTTCCTTCTGACTTTTGATACGTCCACAAATGTGTTCACTTCCAGTGGACAAAAATCAACTTGCCCATTAATTAATTAATTAGTCTAGATGACCAGGTTTTGTTTTTCCTGATTTTCTTGAAGGATACTTTAAAAAGCATTTAACAATCCCCAGGTCTTCTAATAGCAGTTGAAGAAATCCATAAAGTTGTCATTTCTTCCAGTATTTGACTGAATTTTTTGGCTTAAGCAGGTTAAGCAGAATTGATGCTAAACATTGTCCTCCTGCTATGTAGTCATTATATTGTGTGTTTTGAAAAAACAAAATAATGGTATTCTACAGTAAGTAGAATAAAATGAAGATAAAATGCTTTAAGATAAGACTTAAACTAAGCATACATTCCACAAGCACCTGGAATCTGTGATGAAGTCTGCTGTCATTTGACTCTACCCTTTTTGCACAGCTTTTGTAGTTTTATTTCTCCTTCCAGAAGTATTGCAGTTCTCCATTATTTAGTGGAATCTACTTTTACCTGACTTTTTTTGTGTGTATGTAGAGTGAAATTGATTTAAATGTCCCAAATTGATGCCACGTAACTGTATAGGGATTGACAGACAATTTTTGAACCACAGGTGAATATTCAAATTCTCCTGCTAGCTAAGAGGCAAAATGCTGTAAGAATTTTGTCCAGTTAGAACTTTTTCCTTCAGCAAGAGTGTGAGCTTTTATTTACCTAAAAACACTAGTGGCCTTTTCCTACCTAGTTATCCCATGTAGAATGTGATCTTACTGACTTCAGGGTGTGATAGTTTTAGTCTAATCTCTGTCCTTTTCAGAATGAGATGCATTTCATGTTATGAGGCTCGTGACCTGAATTTTCCCTTTGCTAAGACAGGCACTCAGTGACAGCAGTATTATTGCTTCTTATTGGAGGCTGCTGGCATTGTCAGTGCAGTTGTACTCTGAGAATTTACAATGTCTTTCTACAGGAAAAGTAGAGATGAGGAAACAACAAAAATGACACCAGGTTTGAAAGAACCTGCTGAAAAGAATCCTGTTCTTTAGGGTGGTTTTGCATTCTAAGTGGTAATGGTGCCTTATATTCCTGCTTAATATATTGATTCTAGATTTCTGTGTTGAGCTGTTTGCAGAGGAATGCTGTGGGGTTTCAGTGACTGGCTACAGGAGTTGGATGGCCAGTGCATGTGCAGCAGAATGAAGTGTTCTGGCTTGATACTGGGTTTTAGTTGCAGTTCACTTGTGCAGCATTGCCATCCAAGATGGACCTTTTTTTTTTGTTTTTAAATCCATAGAATAGCTCTTTTCAGCTCCAGGTCCTGTATAATACAAGCCAGCTGAGGAAACCTGTAACTACCAGCGATACTGGACTGTATAACTTGAAAAGGCTTATAACCTTGAGCTAAACACTTCAGGGGATCTGAGATATCCTGTAGTAAATGGTTTCAGCTAATTATTAATTATTCATGTCAGAAAAAAAAAAAGGAACAGGACTATTTCTTAAAATGAAACACGTGTCTAAGTGCATTGCTGTGTTGAAGCCAATTGCTGTTAACTTGTGACTGGTAACTAACTCAGGCCTCTATCTTACTACAAGTAGGGTCCTAAATGAATTATACCTGCAAAAGGATTCCTTCAGTACTTTGTAGGGTACTGTTAAAAGATTTAGTATTATAAGTCTACTGAGGCTATAAATAAAGGCAGCTCTGAACAATTTGAAATATAATCCTTCGTGTAGTCTCATCTATCTTAACATGCAGAGCCAGCTAAAATGACAATAACCTGTAATGACACCATCCAAGCATTAGAAGCAGAACACCTTGGTTTTGTTAGGACTAAATTTAGGTGTCTGTTTAATAAGGAAGGAGAAAATCGTGGCCCTGTTCCTGCAGAAACACTGCAAATGTAATAATTTTTCATAGATAAGTCACAGTGCTCAAATATTAATGTTCCTTGAGTTTATTTTTCACGAGGCACACTTTAAATAGCCTTTATTAAGAATTTAGAAGCATATAAAGATAGAAAATCTCTTGACGTGAGGAGAGAATCCCTCAGAGCAGCAGAGCAAGCAATATCATGCGAAGCTGTCCTCCAAGAACATAAGTAAGAAGCTAATTAAGCAAGCAAAGGTGATGAATGTTAGGACATTTAGGAATGTTTCCTAGATGGTGACTCAAATTTGGAATAGGCATATTCTGCCTGCCCCCTACCCCACCTTTTCAAAATGTGGTCTATGTATATAGATGATAAAAGCCGATCACTTTGTAAGGAGGTTGTGTTTTTGTTTTGGTTGTTTCGAAATCTTAGGAAGACAGGAGTCGTCCTTTTATTGCATCCAGTCCCACCAATGGCTTGGAGTCAGTTAAAGAAGGTTGGATCTCCCGGGATCCTTATGATACCCATTATGGAGACACTCATTTTTATGACTACAGCAATGACTGCTGGAACTGGACAGTGTATCCTAAGACTCGTTTTGCTTCAGAATACGGATTTCAATCCTGGCCTTCCTTCAGTACAATCAAAAAGGTAAGGCTGGGCTGCCACACCTTATTGTCCTCTCCACTCTCATTTAGTGAGAGCAATGAGTCTCTTCCCAGCAAACTACAGCATCTGAACTGCAGTTTGGTTAATGTATTATTGGGTGTGGTATGGCACAGGTGGGGTAGAGGTGTGTGCTGGTGTGGAGGGAGGGGATGAAACTCTACTGTTTCCCTCCTTAGTGTTCAATATACTTACCTTGATGTTGCAAGAGGAACCTAGTTTAGATGAGAGACTATTATGAGACCGTTAGTTTTAAAAGTCATTCTACTTAATGTATAACTTAGTAATGCCTAGCATCTGTTTCCTCTTGTGGTGTCTATGGACATGTTTATTAAGAGAGAGAAGAAGCATGACAAAAGCTGAATTGTGCTGGGTTTTAAAATGTTTTAATTTTTGTAAATTTTAGCAGTTTCTTTCACTTAAATAATTTGTTTCTTAATATATTGCATATAAGAGGATTTGGTATTGTTTCCTGTTGAATTTATGTATTATATATTCTATCTTATGTCTCTGCTCTAACTGGATAAATATCATGTTTGTCCATTTGTCCAGGGAGAGATGAATGTCATGTTGATACTCATGCAAGCAACCAAGAGGAGTTCAGAATGTTCCTTTCAATTTGCTGGGCAAAGTATATTGTCTGAGGCATAATCAGAACATGCATCCATATTAATAATAATGAAAATTATTAAATCCAACCTAAAAAGGAACAAATTAAAATAAATGATTTTATAGAGGTTGTATTACAATGAAAGCTTGGCAGTAATAACTGTATGAGTTATGCTGCATTGTTGTCCATAGTTGAAAAAAGCTGGTTTATGATCATATGTTTACAGAGGCGGGTTTTGAAAATAGATACACACATTATTAGAATTTATAGCCCTACTAACTTCTGTAACTTTTATGCCTAAATGTGCTTGACCAGAGTACGTTCTTTCGTGTTAGTTTAGGGTGTTTCTGATTTACAATGAGTGCAAGCAAATCTCTTGAGATCTCTTGGCCAAACTGAACCTTAGGACAAGTAAGTTAAATGCCATTGAGCCAAAAGTTGCTCTTCTGGCAATGTCTGTTTTCATCTATTTGTACAAGGAGTGTAAGCAAAGGATGTTACTGATTCAAAATCCCTGCATGAGGCACTATAGAAATCTACTACCAATCTGAAGGTTTTGGATGATGTCAGCAGGCTGTCATGGATATCCTTTCCTTAATATCCTGGCAGTCATTAAATGTGCGTTTTACCTTTTCATTCTGGTACCTTACTTTTGTGGTTTTTTTAAAGGTTTCTTCTGCTGAGGACTGGTCCTACACAAGCAATTTTTCTCTCCATCGGCAACACCACGAAGATGGCAATGTTCAGATGCTTCAACAGGTTGGACGCCATTTCAAGCTTCCCAAGAGCACAGATCCTTTAAAGAAGTTCAAAGATACAATTTACCTCACTCAGGTAACAGTTATGTCTTCTATATATATAGCTGCCAGTACTTGTTCCATTATTCTGTCAGCAGTTAGGGCTGAGCCTGTTCTGTAGGTAATGTTTAGTCATACAGAAAGTTTCTATACTGAAGCATTTGAGAGTCTGGTTTAATTTGGAAATAGCTTATCTCTCTCTGTTGGAGAGAGACTTCTGTTTTTATCATAGAAGGGCTGGAATACTTCTCAGGGAATTACCCAGAAATGTGCTCAACTGGGAGAAAGTCTAGCAGTGTGTGCTACCTTGGTCCCTGTCCCCAGCTGGGCTCAGTCACGAAGCTGGTGGATGGTGCAGGGATGTGCTGACCTTCAGTGGTATGAGATTATTCCCAGTGCTACGTGTTACTTCCTGTTCCAGGGTAGGTGTGTTTGGCTCTTCATGTGCCCCTGTAGGCTTATTGCTTTGATTTTTGCCACATGGAACACACAAGCTTTTGAAACAAGATTTTTTTCTGGAGAATGTCGTTCTCTATGAAATGGATTATTCGTAGCTTTTATTTTGTTACAGACTCAGATATTGATATTTTAGAGAATATAGTTTGAGTTGTTTGGGGGTTTTTTTGCCAAATCAGGAGGCTATATTTTGCTCTTAATCCTTAGTAGTTTTACCTCATGCTTGTTTCTATATTTGTGATTTCTATGCAAGTTTTAAAAGATGTTAAGTAACTTTTTGATGCTGTTAGGCAAGTTTAAAGTGCTTTTAATTTTTGTTGTTTTCCAGGAATTTCAGAAATACTCATCATGGAAATAACTGCAGACTCACTAAGTTTTTAATGTTCGAGAGTGCTGTCAGCAAGTTTTATATAAAAGGAAAACAGCTTGAGAATTTTAGGCACTCTTGACAAGAGAACAAGGATAGATGATGCTGTGAATTTGAAAATGGGTACAAATTGTGCAGTGAGGTCCTAACTCAAAAAGTTTCTGCAGGGTTAGGTCTCTCAGGGCCTTACTAATGGGTTAAACAATTTAAGAATACCAAAGTAAGGATAGCAAAAAGGATAAAGAGAGTAAATTTTGGCTCTAGTGGTTAACTAGAACTGATATCTTTACCTTTTGAGCTGTCCTAAAGACTTTTAACTTTAAGAATTTCTTTTACAACTTCCCCAGCCTAGTAATGTAAGTTGTGAAGAGCTTAACAGGCTGCTAAGTGTCTGTTGGTAACTTGGCAATGAAAAATTCTGAAAAGTGTTTTTTAGATGAGGTGGGGAAAGAGAAAAGAAATGGGAGTGCAGATGAAAGAAGGTTGCCCTTTTGGTTCAGAATTCTGACTGTATAGTGGGAATGTGTGATGTGAGTTCAGATGATCGGGTTCAAACATCAAGGCAGTGTGTACTGGAGGTAGTGCAGCATAATGTCATTTTGCAACTCATGGGGGTTTAAAGTTCCATGCTGCTGCTATGAAGTCTGTGTTGCATATTAATATAGTCACTATTTTGAAAGAAAGTGTTTTTGTCTGTTTGTTGACCAAGGTGATGCAAGCTCAGTGTGTAAAGACAGAAACTGAATTCTATCGTGCCAGTCAAAGTAAAATAATCGAGGGAGAAGGACACACAATGGGAGCTCTCTACTGGCAACTCAATGATATTTGGCAGGCACCTTCATGGGCTTCCTTGGGTAAGTTTTGTGACAGTCTGTTGAAAAGCACCAACTACCAGTCCTGGTTTTTTTCCTCCTCTGGAAGTATCAGAATAAGTAGTATGGCTCTGCTCTGTCTCTTAGGTGTCTTTATAAACTTCAAAAATATTTCTGTCCATCCTTCAAAAATGCTTTCCAGAAAAGTGCATTTTCCAGGACCATCCTAATAGAAAGCGGAAAAGAATATAGAACAAAGCAATTGTTTTCTTATGGAAGTTATGCAGCTTAAGTTCTGATTTAGCAGCCAACAATTCTTACCCTTGTTTTAGCAAGGTTTAGTTTAGAGAAGTTAAAGTCGTATGTAACTCTTAATTTCTTAAACATACATATTTTTGTTTAAGCAGTATTCTCATTTCTCTCAAGGAAATAATATAATCAAAGCCCAGACAAAACTGTGTGTTAGGAAGGAGTGATGGTTAAGATTGAGGACACAATCCCCTTGTGAGGTGAACTTTCAACTACTCTTGCTTTTCTTATGTAGAGGTGGATCCTCCCAAAACTGTGTGTGATATATCTTCCAAGTTTCTCCAGAAAAAAATCTTTGCATTTTTCACAAGCTTAATTATTTTAAAATTAGAAAGAAACTTTATTAAAAAATGGAAGACTTCTAAGAAATTCTGTTTCCAAAAGGAAAATCCCTGATTATATTTATTGTCTCAGCTGTACAGATGCATCTATGTCCCCAGCTGTCCTGGAAGAGAATGGACAGAGAGGGAAGGAAAGGTGATAGTTAAGAAGAAACACCCATGTATAATTTTACTTTCTGTAGTCTCAATGAATTGGATTGATTAAGGTCTCTCTGCCTCCCATGGTAAAATGATCAAAACCTCTCTTGAGTTGGCAATAGTGCACTGTCAAAAACCAAACAGAACTGTGATCCTGTTCTGAGCAGGATGGGATTTACACTGTAAAGGCTGGGCATCTAGATTTCTTCTTTAGTCAGTTGAGGGAGAGATGGTTATCTCCAAGTGTGATTCATTGTGTCCTTAGCTTTCTCATGACTGAGATGAACTGTCTTCTCCATGCTGAATTTGGTTTTCAGAGAACTTCCTGCCATACCTCTTGCCCAGCGTAGCTTCTGAGAAGCTCTTTATAGGAGATGACTTGCTGGGATTTGATGTTAACTTGTTGTCAGATGAGGTGAATCACTCTTCGTGACTAAATTATTCTTCTGATGTGCTATTTACACACATAACATCTCTGTGTATGTTATGTTTTCCTTTCAGAATACAAAAACAGGGTAATCAGACATATAAAGAGGTAAGTCAGGCAGTAGGAAATAGGGGAGGAATCAGGAATATGTGGTATGAGGGAAGTGGCTGTGTTTCATATTCCATTCTGTTTGGAAACCATTTTGAAATGGAGAACTGTTCTGTAGCAGCTGTATAGGACTTGGGTAGATTCTCTTTTGATTTTTAGTTATTTTCCATGTATTTTGGTTTTGCAAACATTCATTTAAGTATTTCATGAGTGTGAAGAAATATGAGTGAACTAGAAAAAGCTAAGAGTGTGACACTCTTGGTCTGTCTTTAGAAGAAAATGCCATTTGGCCTTGCTTTGAAAAAAAAATTAACCCACCCCATCCTTCCCCTCTTTCTCTGGGAGATTTGTCCCTCTCCCTTTTTGTTCTTTTTCTTTGTGTTTTTTTTTTTCATTTATTCATCCAAGAAAAGTAAGTGCAACACAAAGGAAAACAAACCAATAGAAGAAACAGGCTAATTTATTTAAATGTTAAGGCTGTAGTCCAGCTATAATGATCATCTTTTGAGACTTTCTAGGCTTGTATTGGGAAATGCAATAGCTCAATGTTCATTTTTGTGATTCTAGCAATGGGTGATGCTCTTAGGCTTTAAGTGCCTCAAGAAAAAGATGCTTGGAAAAATGTCTCTTTGTACAGACAGGTGTATTGATAGACGAAGAGATGGTGGAGACTGTAAATGTCTTTTTAAGTACAGAGCTGACATCACTGTAGAAAATATATGAAATTCTTGAATTATTCATATGTTGTTGAAGTTGGTTTAGAAAAAAAGAAGCTCAGCAGAGATACAGCTGTCCCTTTGTTTTGTTCTATTCCCTCAGTGGAATGAGGAAAGGTTTAATATTCGTTTAATTAGGCAGTGTGGTAGAAACATTTTGAAATGCTAATGGCTGAAATTATGCAAAACTTCGGAGAAATTAATTTTATTTGCACTTCAAAAACATGTTTCTGCATCTTATTAGATGGCACAGTAGTATTACCAGTGACTCCTTTTATTTAAATCAGTTCTTTTGCAGAGAGCCATGGAGGGGCTTACATAATTTCCCCTACAAAGCAGAAATGTTTCCTCATGAAGTGGGGAGGGAAAAAGATAGCAAATGTTTATCCTTTTAATTTTTACCTTTAAGATGTTTGCTTGGGATTGAATGAAAACACAGCACAGGACTCCTGTCATAGTTCTGCCTTCAGCTCAGAACTAAACAGCTTTTATCACAACTGAGTTTTGACTGTTAGCACTTAGTTGTGGAGCTGGTTGTGCCATGTTGAAAAAGCATCTATGCAGTGTGTTTTTGGTGAAGAGTGCTGTGATATACATGGCAATTTGTCTCACTCCCACACAAGCATCACCTTGAGGTACCCAACTCAGTTTTTGTGAGGTTCCCTTGAACACATAGCTGGCTTTTATTGCAGGTTCAATATCTAGTGCCCCGGGTGAGCCCTGGTACAGGCTATTATGGAGAATAATTGATCTGAATGCATGAGACTGAGGTGAGGAAAGAGCTAGCAGTGTGTTTCTCAGGTTGCATTTAATGGTGTGTAGTGATTATTTTAAATTAATTTCAGGGAGAACTGTTTGTTTTCAAGCCTGCTATCAGTGTAGAAGACCTCGGGGAAGAGCCAGAAAAAAGGGTACTGAGGTCTCATTACAAACATAATTTTAGTTTCCTGTTCTGAAGTGTGGTGCTGCAGAGAGTGCAAACCCCATGTTATTATCAGGAAAAAATTGGTGTACACTTGGTTTTCTTTAATAATTTATTTAAATGTGGGGAGAGGAGGAGAAAACCACTCCAGGGCTGTTTTAAATAACTTTTGTGTCCTGCCTTTGGGCACACATGTCTGTAACGGGAAAGTGTAAGCCCAGAGCTTTCTCATGATAGCTACCTGATCTTCAGATTTCTTACATCCATTTGGGGGGGGGGGTGTGTGTGTGGAAGATGTTTATATACAACTTGCCTGTTTTCAAACAAAGAAATGTGGCTCTGGTTTTATGAAAATTGAGACAACAGATGAGCTAAGGAATGGGGTTTTTTTTAATCACCAAACTTCAGTTTTCTCTGACATCTGAAGTTACTTTGACAATTGTATTATCAAGATCCTGTTGCTGGAAAAGTTTTCATTGGAAGACACTTCTTGTGTGAAACTGCTACAGCAGTTGAGCTTTGATTCATCAGAATGGCTGTAGTTTTTTTGTGAAGGGAAATATCAATCTTAAAAAGCTGATCCTGAGGTAAGCAGAGTATTAATGATGTTTTCAAACGTTCCAAAACAACAGTTAGTAGTATTTGAAATTATACAAACTTTAAAGTTCTCATTTGTTTATTTTTTTGTATAATGGTTGCAGTTTCTGTTTGTTTTTATTTCCTTGTGGAAAGGTAATGCCGAATTTACTTTGTTTCCTCTGCTACACAGGTTTCTAGAGGATCTCTGTATCTGCTGTTCAGATAGCAAACCTCTCTTTCCCTCCAGTAACCACTGCAGTGTGGCTGTGTAATCCAGCTGGAAATCAAGGCACAGCAGAGATTGAGAGAAGGGCCCATTCAAAGAAAAACAGGGTTTTGTATTACACTAAATAATAGAAACTGCTCTACATCAATTGCATTATTGATTTACATATTTAAGACAGTGGAAGCCTAGATTTTCATCATGTAAATTAAGCTCAGGAAAATAATTCAAGTCAATAGGCACTGAAACCACAGCCCGTGGTGGGTAACTTGTCTGACCTTTGGTGGGCTCTGTCTGGGGTCTGCAGTGAACAGCATCTATTGCACTGACAACTGAAATTCCAGAGAGGCCTGTAACAGTCCAGAGAGCTTTAGAGATTTCAACCCCTCCCAGACCTTCTCTGCCCATTTCTCATACAAGGCCCGTTGCTTTTATTTGTTAGATTAGATACTGCCCCACAGTTTACTCTGTTTCAGATAATCCATCCCCAGTCCAAATCTCTCATCTTCTCAAGTGTAAAGACCCTGAAGAGTAATTTGTTATCCCTGTTACTGGCAGATTTGTTCTTTAAACCACCAATGTTTTCTGTCAGAAATTGTCCTTGGAATGCCAGACCATGGCTTCATTCATATCACCAGGGGATCAGGCCCAGCCAGCATGGGTTTCTGAAAGGCAGGTCCTGCTTGACCAAACTGATCTCCTTCTATGACAAGGTGCCCTGGTTGGTGGATGAGGAAAAGGCTGTGAATGTTGTCTGCCTAGACTTTAACAGCATTTCTCACAGCATTCTCCTGGAGAAACTGGCTGATTGTGGTATGGGTGGGTGTACTGTTCACTGGGTCAAAAACTGGCTGTATGGCTGGGTCCAGAGAGTGGTGGTGATGGAGTTGCATCCAGCTGCTGGCCAGTCACTAGTGGGATTTCCCAGGGCTCAGTATTGGGGCCAGTCCTGTCTATTATCTTTATCAATGATCTCAACGAGGGGATTAAGCGCTCCCTCAGTCAGTTTGCAAACACCAGTTTGGGTGGGAATGGTAGGAAGGCTCTACAGAGGGATCTAGACAGGCTGGATCAATAGGCCAGGGCCAATTGTATGAAGTTCAACAAGGTGAAGTGCCAGGTCCTGCACTTGGGTCACAGCCACCAGCAGTGCTACAGGCTGGCAGTAGGTGGCTGGAAAACTGCCTGGAGGGAAAGGACTTGGGGATGCTGGTCAACTTCAGGCTAAACACGAGCCAGCAGTGTGCCCAGATGGCCAAAAAGGCCAATGGCATTCCTGGCCTGTATCAGAAGTTAGTGTGGCCAGCAGGACCAGGGCAGTGATTGTCCCTCTCTGCTCAGCACTGGTGAGGCTGCACCTCGAATTCTGTGTCCAGTTCTGGGCCCCTCACTACAGGGAAGACATTGAGGTGCTGGAGCAAGTCCAGAGAAGGGCAATGGAGCTGATGAAGAGTCTGGAGCACAAATCTTAGGAGGAGCAGCTGGGGGATCTGGGATTGATTAGCCTGGAGAAAAGGAGGCTTGGGAGGACCTAATCACTCTCTACAACTGCCTGAAAGGAGGTTGTAGCCAGATGGGGATCAGTTTCTTCTTGGAAGTAACAAGTGGCAGGACAAGAGGAAATGTCCTCAAGTTATGCCACGGGAGGTTTAAATTGGATCTTAGGAAAAAATTTCTTCATCAAAAAAGTTGCCAAGGCTGCCCAGGGAAGTGGTGGAATCACCATCCCTGGAGGTATTTACAAGATGTGTAGATGTGGCACTTGGGGACTTGGTTTACTGGTATACGTGGCAGGTGAACAGTTGAACTTGATGATATTAGAGGTCTTTGCCAACATAAATTTTTTTACAGTTCTGTATACTGTGCAGCACCAATATACTGAGTATGTTCATCCGTTTATCAACAGTCTCTTTTGAAGAAACTCATCAGCCTCTCCTGAAGTTTTCCTTCAGATTTATCTCTTTGGTTTGTTTCAGTGCTATTAATTTGAATGCTGGTGGTGGTTTTTTGGCAACAGACAGATCTCGCAGCACTGTTGAATCTTGTATGGGTTTTGCAGGCAGATTTGAGCTTTTCTTGTCTGTTCTCCAAGCTAGCTGGTTGTGGAATTGCTGAGAACAAGGTGATATGTAAGGTGCTAAGCTGGAGTTTAGCACTCCACAAAGCTTTGGTCTCCACAGAGTTCATTTGTGTCTATGTGGAATGCAGGCAGAGCATATTCCAGTCAGCCTGGGAAAGTCACAAACACAGCTTTTAAAGACTGCATCACTCTGGATGAAATCTTTAATTATGAGATGTTTGAAAGTGCTAAAAGCATTGTACAAGCACCAAAACACAGAGAGGTAATTAGTTACAACAAAAACATATTACTGAAAATATTTTTCAGCATCTGTGGACATTAAACTTGTTGTATAAAATAAAGAGTCAGAAATAAGAATTAAGCCAGTATCTCACTATTCTTATGAGATGATGCAGCTGATTAGCTAGTTCTTTTTACTACCATTTCAATGACTGGATAATGGTTGAGCAAAGACAGACCTAAAATGCTGACAGTGGGTGCTAGATGGAAGGTTAATAGAGGAAGAAATGGAAGCAGCTTTTCTCGAAAATGGTTATGCGGCACTGTTGCATCTGGCAAAATTGCTTTTTTTCAGAGAGAACTCAATGTTTGATGGCTTTTCCAGTTTAATGGCAGACTTTCAAAGTATTAAAAGTAATGAGGTACCTCTCATTAAAGAGGCAGTGCAAACTGATTGGCATATCTCTGGGTACTAACTCCCATGAAGTAACTGTTTTCTCTAGATCACAGCAAAATCATTTTGCCGAGCTCAGAGTTGTCTTTGGTTTGAGAACTTGCTTTTTGTCTTTGTTGCAATTGATGTTCCTCTAAGAAAGAGGGAGACTGGAAAAGGAGACGAGAGTGCTTTGTTTAAGAACCAAAAAGTCAGATTCCGGTGTCTGTTTTTATACTAGCAGTAGTTTGTGGCAATGCCAGTGTGTTTGTCTGGATTCTCAACAGGAGAGATGCTCTAGCTGCTTCTTCTAGCGTGTGATACAGTGTCAGTTTTGTCATTTGTGTTTAAGGCTTTATTTAACTGAATGACAGTGTAGCAATGATAGGACCAAGAAATACAATATGTAGCCTTTTGGTGACAGTCAAAGCTTGAAAGAGCATCAAATCTTTTTCAGAGCAGAGACTTGCCTTGAAGGAAGAGAGCCTTCAGTCATTCTTTGCACTTGATAGAGGTGAAAAAGGGTGCAAGAGCCTGTTGTATTGCCGTGGCAGGACCAGAAGGCATGGGAAAAGATGGTGTGTGAAGGCAATCTTGGATTCAGTTTGACTCTTTTTTTAACCCTTTTCAGAGTATGGTGGTAAGTGGAAACTGCTCCATTATTTTGCCCAGAACTTCTTTGCACCACTGCTGCCTGTGGCCTATGAAGACAAAGGTGTGTTGTATATTTACGGTGTCTCAGATCTTCATGTGGACCAGAAGCTGACTTTGAGGGTAAGTGACACCTCTCTGACTACTCTTGTGTGCCTCCTGCAAAAATGTGAGAAGCTGAAATGAGCACAGCTTCATATAGACAAGCTTCAAGCCACGTCCAGACACAATGAGGTGCAACTCTAGGCTTTAATCTTCTTGGGGCAACACTATTCTTTATTATAGTAGTGTGTACTGGTTCACAGAAGAAGGAGTTAATTGCTTTGCTTGTGGTCTGTACGTTTAAGCCTAATATCAACTATTCTGTTGAAATCTTACAGGAATTGATGGTTAAAAAGAACCAAGTGTGAAAAATGGTACCTCAGTACTTAACAAAACTGTTTTTGGGGTGTTAGAACTAGATTAACTAAGAAGGGGGAGGAAGGGATTGTACCATTGCTTGCCAGTACTCAAACTATACCA
This sequence comes from Calyptomena viridis, assembly GCA_013390005.1. Taxonomy (NCBI): domain Eukaryota; kingdom Metazoa; phylum Chordata; class Aves; order Passeriformes; family Eurylaimidae; genus Calyptomena; species Calyptomena viridis. The sequence continues at coordinate 131,885 of WEIV01019366.1, read as the reverse complement.
CTTTGGGAAAAAGGACTGGATTATTTTATGAAATATTAATAGAACATCAAGGCGTACTTTAATTGCAAGATCACTTATGCAATGTCATTATTTTTCAATTGATTCCTTAACTGTTTTCTGATAATGCTATGGGAACTGATAGACTTTTTTAGGCAATATTTGGGCTGCTGAGTTGTCTTGTAGACAACAGCCTTGCTTTTCAACTTGTTACATTTTGTTGCCGTTAATCATATGGCAACCACACCCCAAATGACTTTAGGGACCATTTTCCTACAACATAAAATGTGTCCCATGTGAAAACTTTGGTAAGGATGGAAAAACAGACCTGGAACGACTCACTAGTGTTAAATCCTAGTTCACTGCTCTGTCTGGTGGACTTCCATGAATTTTCAGATTTATAAGGTTGTGTTATATATAGTAATATACAGTACAGAAAATGGTTGCAGTTTCTGGTTAGTCAGTTCTTGGAGTAGGACTGCACTTAATGAAATTGTTAGAATAACAAACCAGAAGTAAACAGACAAATTCAGATTTTCTGATAACATCAGGGAAGCATTGGCAGTAGAGTAGTTCTGATGAATACTGTATTTTGCACTTCAAGAAAATTTGGAACTTAACTTTTGAGAGGAGTTAAGATCTATTTCTGACTGCAGACTCCTGTTAAAGTAAAAAATAGCCTAAACTTTATGTTATAAATAGAATGCTATAATTCTCATTATGTGCTTATCTTCCAAATTATGCCTTTTTTAAAAAGTATGTTCATATTGCATGCATGATGTCTGGGAATGTATTTTTCTGTATTAATATAACTTTCACAATCTCTTTTAAGATGATGCAGCTTGCTTCTGTTTAATGGTGATTATGCAGAAACTCTAGCTTGCCCAGTTGGGTTAAATCAGATAACACTGAGCAATTTAAGAAAATCCTTTGTTTGACTTTTTTTTTTATTAAGGAGAAGAGGAAAAGGAGTCAACAAATTAGTCACTCACTAATTCTATTTCCCAGCACACCCTTGGCAGGAGTTGACAATCCCTTTCTCTTGAGGAGCCTGGAGAAAACAAGGTCTTGCAGATCAAGAACAACAGCTCCAGACTGTTTGAAATGGACTTGCTGTTTTTAGAATGATCTAATTATTAAGCCATATCTATTGTTTAAATCTTTGTGGAGTTCCTTGCTAGGTGGAAATCAGCTGGTGCTGTTGGGAAAGCATATGTTGCAATGAGCAATCTGAAACATAGAATGCTGCATTGTTTTCACAGATGTGGCTTTTCTTCTAAGCTTTGTGCTCTCAACATGCTCTATAGGTCATTGTGCATGCCTGGAGCTCTTTGGAGGCAGTGTGCACCCTTGCTAAAGAAGGTGTGACTGTTAAAGCACAAGGTGCTGTTCCCATCTACAAGGAGTCCATAAGTGACATTCTGGAGAGATGCAGAAATTGTACCAGGAAAAGCTGTGTTATTACTTTCAGCCTTGTGGGAGAAGATGGACTCCGGAGTCCTACGAACCATTTCTTCCTTTCATCACTAAAGGATGCTGTAGGATTAGAAAAGACCCAGCTTGGTGTAAGCATCAATCATGCTAAATTACTGTATTTGTTTTTGCTAATCTGTTTTGAGTGGTTTGCCTGCTATGAAGTGTCTGATTCCACCGAATGTTCTTTCTCCTTAGTTGTTGCTGTTCTAGCTTCCATGCTAAATTCAAAATCAGGGTTTTTTTCTGTATCATTATATGAATATATAAATAAGACTAGTGGGGTTTTTGTTTGTTTGTGTGTATTTTTTTCTGGGCTTTTTGTTTTAAATAATGAAGTCTCCCTTTCATTTTTTATACTGCCTTTCACCTGACTGCTGCAGCATTGCTGCTTTCTTTTTTGTCCCAAGATAGCAAAAAGCATCATGACAAGTGTTTTGATTTGCAGGCAGTAATGTCAGTATTAGGTGATCCTAGTTCAGTTGAGTGTGGAGTGCATTATTGTCATGACATTTCCTCTATTTCCTTTTGAAGTGCTAGTATTTCCTCTTGAGGTGCTCATGCTCTCAGATCACTGTACCATTGCTAACATGCAATATTCCATGCTCCTTTCCTCCCTCTTCAAATCCCTGCCCTCCAGAAAGGATTCTGATTTGCATAATAGTGATTGTTTCTTCAGAAGACTGACACACTTGTCAGCTATTAACAGGCCCAAAAAAGCATCAGTGTTTTGTAATGCTGTCATTTACTCAATTTGCTGCTTTTCCCTGAATTTCTTCTGCTCCTAGGAAGCTTGCTGTATATATGTACATCTTAGTATGTAATCTTACTGCAAAATTTTTAATCATAAGATCGGCAGGATGGGGACCTCTGTGTTCTCACACTTGGCATTCAAACAGCAGCTTTGCTCTTTAGGCCTAAATTAAACAAGGGGGGAATAGAGGTCTTTAATCTCTTTGAATCTGGACCAGCATAATTGCTTTACAAAAATAAAATGGGCCAGATTTTCCCCTCTTATCTCTTTCATGGCAGCACAGCCTGCCTCCTGAGTATACAAAGGAAAGAAATCAGCCTGGTTTGTTTTTTTTTTTCATCTGGTAGCTCAATCTGGAGTCTGAGTCATGCTGGGGTTTTTTTGTGGATGACATCAATAATGAAAGCTCTGCAACTGGAGCATCATTGGGAAATTTCACTCCTTTATCCCATAAATTTGTTATCTTTGCAATACTAACTAATAAGGATAGCTGGCAAGGATAAATGCAAAGTGGTCATTTTAAAAAAGTATGCAGCTATGATTGAAGAAATTCCCCTGTTTTGCAATAAGCTGGTGCTTCTGTACATAGTTACTAATAAACTAACTAGAATTTCAAATACATTGCCAATCCAAGAGCTACTGTTCATAGCATTGCTTTTAAAAAAACAGGAAGACATTAATGTTTCTTCAGGAAACACAAAATGTATAGGATGTGTGGTGCTTCTTGAAAATGAATAGTGTTGTTTTTCGTGTAACTGGAATGTGATATTGGCACTGAATATAATTTGTCGTCTTTTTATATGCAGTTAATTGGTATTTGAAAGTTATGTTAGCATAGTATTTCATTAATGTGAATGGGGAATGCTGCATGGAAGTGTGTCCTTGTTGGGATTTTAAGTCTCTCTGAGATTAGCTACTGGTAGAACTTGATATAAAACATTATACCTTGTCCTGATATTTTACAATTTTTTTTTTAATATTTTACTAAACCTAGTATAAGGGCTTCGCTGCCGTGTTCCATTACAATGAACGACCTCCTGTTAACTGTGATTTTTTTACCATCTTTTGCTTCTGTGTATTTCTCTTATGGATATAATGGGGGTGGCAAGTTCCTTTAATAGTTGTGAATTGATGTGTTGAGTGAAGTGTTATGAAAGGACAAATATCTTTCACTGCAGTAAGTAGAGGATACCAGTACAGTGTACAATTCAGATTACCATTTATTCAGTTATTTTCATAAGATAGCATTTTTCCATAACCTGTAGTGTTCTGTAGGAAGGCTATAACACTTGCAGTTTTTGCATGATTCTTGCATATGAATCCTGTTGGTTTCCAGAAGAGAATAGTAATTTTGATCAAATGTGGTTGTTCAGTCTGTTTTATGGACACGTGGGTCTTTTGCCCAGTTTGGGTGTAACTGGGATCTTCTTTAACACACATATTTTCTTTTATTTATATGATTTTTTTATTTCTCTTTCAGGCCTCTGTATCCCAACAAGATGATATTTATATATTTGTTCTTCAGACCACTGCAATTGCTCCTTTTGTTTCTCTAGATGTAGGGAGTATAAAAGGCAGATTTAGTGACAATGGTTTCCTCATGACTGAAAGGAAGAAAGTGGTTCTGTTTTATCCTTGGGAGCCTACCAGTGTTGAAGAACTAGAAAATTCACTAACCTTGACCTCTCTGCTGGATGTTGTCTGAGAATACTTAATTTCCATCTAGATAAAGAGTGAAACAGGAGGAGAAAAAAAAAAAGAAGAATTTGACTGAAGTTGAAGTGACATACAATCTGAGCTGACTGGAGAGCATACTGTCTGTTCCTGTCATGTGTGAATTTTAACTACTGGTTCAATGTAAAGATGTCAACAGAAAAGCTTAACCATAATATATGTGGTTTATTGAAAGTACATCCATATTTTGTCTAGTTTGTGCTGTAAGTGCAAATTCATCTTAGGATAACAGCAAGACGTGCTGGGGGCGAGGGGGAAGGGCAGGGAAGGAAGCTGGGACCACCTCTACAGGTGTGCCTCCACTTGAAGTTGTTCAATCTATCTACACCCAGATGAGCAGAGCACTAGTCTTGCCCTTTCACATCCCTGGCTGTCACTCCATTAGGTGCCCTGCCTGCCTCCTGCAAGGCATGAAACCTGGTCTGTCTACTCAGACATCAGCCACATCTTTTCCCCTTTGTACAAGACTTGTTTTCTGCTCTCTTTCCATGCAAAATGAGCAACAACCTTTGAGAGCTCTGCATCTAGCTTTGACTATTCCCAGAGTGCTGCAAGTGCAGTCACAAACCTTTTGCTGCTGTGTGGGATCTGGCATAATGTGGCGTATAAGAAAAAGATTGGGGAGAAGAGTTAACCAAGGGTGCCAAGAGAAAGGAGGCAGTGCAGAGAAGAAATGGTCATGTAAGAGGACCACAGAGTTACAAGTGACTGCTTTTTCTCTAGTAAATGCAGAGTGCAGGGTCTGCTCTTCTCACTCAGACATTGCTGCATAGCCATTCTGTTACCTCCTGCCATTTCTCATGAATGACCCTGTGCTCCACAGTGATTCTCCTCTCTTTCCAACAAAGAAAAGCCTCCACATTTTTCTCTCTTTGTGTGTGGGTTGCCCACAGAAGGCACTTCTGACTCCCTATTAGAGCTGGTGGCGCATTGAACTGTTTAGTCCACACAAAGTAATGGTGCTTCACCTTCTATTCTGTTTCCAACTAAGTTGTTTTTTAGATGTGTAGGTTTCCCATAGAAATGTCATCTCACTTTGATATTTGATAGAAAGAAAATAAGCTTGTTTCAGCATTGGAGACTGCTGTAGCCAGTGGAGCTGAGGATTTGGCTGTCAGAAAGTCAAGGCCACCAAGCCACTGCGAGGGCAGATTGCTGAACAGTGGGCTTGTCTGTCAGATGTGGTTGGAAATGCAGCTGGCATCTTGCTGGGGTTCCACAAGAATCCTCTCACAGTCCAAGTAAGTATTAATTTCTTTGCAAAGCAGAATTGTCAGCACAAAAGGTGGCATTTGAACAAGCTCTACCAGTGGTGACCTTCTGTGTTGTAAAAGCACCACAGGGGTGATACTTGCTGGGGGTTCAGGAGGTCTCAAGCATGTGTGGGAGGAGAGCAGCTGTGTGTCCATTGGACACTTAGAGACCTTGGACTGGGGATTGTTTTCTTGCAGTGACCACAGTTTTAATGGGCAGAGAGATGATCATATTGGCTGATGCGTGGTGATCTCTGGTGCTTTTGAATTGGGTGTTAAAAAAACCTGACATCCTTGAGCAAGAGAAAGAACTTCAAGATGAAAGGGAAATGATAAATGGAAGTTGCATACACATTCTTTATTAGGTCACCAAAACAACTAACTGCAGTTGCATAGGGTTTTTTTTCTGATTAAAAACTTAGTTAAAAGAAGACATGAAAACGATGAAAATAAGGGTATGCATGGGCCAATAGGTTATGTAAAATAAATAGGGAAAAAGACAGTCATGAGTAAAACTTAACAGTTAGAAAATGTAGGCATTGATAAAGGAAATTGAAAGTTATCTGACAGACATCCTGGGCCAACAATGCAAGAAGAATTCTTCAGTTTTTTCAGTGTCCTGAAATCACAATGGAATCAGAGCAGCAATAGAGCCAGTATAAGGTAAGGATGAAAAAATGTGGAGAAAATATGATTAATAAATACTGCTGCAGTGTATTAGGAAAATGGCAGGTTTTGTTGTTATCTTTCAGTTAAGATGCAGAAATGTCTCTTCCAGAAACATCTAGGTAGGATTTCAAAATGCCACTTAATAGTGTCCCTTGTCACTTGTTTAAAGGCAATCAAGAGGACTATCTGGAGGTCAGTGGTATTTGTTCTTAGTGCATCTCAGCATGTGAGTGTAGTTTGAGATATGTGGAAAAGAGCTTTTGGATTGCTAGAAGCTACAGACCATGAATTTGGAAAACTGATTTTGTTTAGCCTGTCACAAATTTTAGGCAAAATCATGGAAGAAATGATGTGGTACATGATTAATAAGTGATGAAGTGGCTATGCAACTAATGTTTATGAGCACTCTTACGTAGAACAGCATTCTTTTTATATTTCCTGTTGCTTTCTGCAGTTACCAGATTAACTTGAAAAGGTTCAGCTGGTTTTTTTAGTTACTACCATTTTTGAAGGGTGGAAGCTCCCTAAGGAGTGAGTCCATTCTTTCTTACTGGAGAGCCTTAATTCAGCACTAGGGGCTGTTATAAAAGATCAGCAATTGCTTAAGCCAAATGCGTGAGCTCAAAACAGAATTTAATGGAGGAGGTTCACTTCCATTATTGTCTTAATATCCTTAACACATCCTTTTGGTTTCCTGGAGTTGTAGTAGGTATGTATTTATAGAAGCTGTTCTCTCCCCCGTGCAGCAGTGGCTTTCACCTATGCCTTGGTTAACCATTTCCCCTTGGTGCTTTTGCAGTTGCATTCTGTGCTATACTTGGTTACATTGTTCTGCTCTTGTCTCAGATCAGGGCAAAGATAGGAGTGCAGGAGGAGAGATCTTCAGGGTACCCAGCACCCGTATCAACACACCCATCTGTTCCCACCTCAGTGTTGTTGCAGCACCTGTATTGTCAGTTCTGTCTGATGGGCAGGGGTTCAGCAGCAGGAGCATTAGGAGGAGCATTTGGTGTCATGTTTTGTTCAAGGACCAGTGAGTTTACTTGTGCTGGTGGCCTTTGTTTGCTCTTGGGTCCCCTCTGGGCTGTTTTCCACTGATGGCAAAAGTAGCAGCCAGAGTGCCCCATAGCCATGACAAATGCCTTTCCAGAACAGAACTTGAGAGCAGGTTTGGGAAGAGAATGCTGTACGGCATTGGCTAATTTGTTGTCCTTAAACTGGTCTCTGGCAGAGCTTTAGCTCTGAACCCGTTCAGGAATTGCAGAGACCATTTTGAGCTTTAGAGGGCAGCTCTTTGTTGGTACTTTTTACCACACAAGGCAGACTTGCTTTGTTCCAGTTTACAGAAGCATGTCCTTGGAAGCTTTTTCAAGTTTGTCTGCATCTTCTCCAGGAAAGATGCATGCAAATGTATCTAAAAGTTCCTCTCTAAGAAAATGTTCATAGTTTGTCAGTCTTTGTTGTTACCTACTGTTTGTGTACCTTGTGGCCTGGACAATTTTTCTGATTTAAAGGCATGCCTTTCCTCAGTGCTTTTATTTCTATTGGTCCCCTTTTGGTTTTGGAGACGTGTAGCAGAGTCCACTTTGGGCACTTGGAGCAGTGCCAGGAGCAGAGAAACAGGCCAATGAGAGTTTCTTATTCTCAGGGCAGAACAGTTGGCTTTTGTAGCTTACAAACCAGCCTTTATGTTGTCAGAATCACAGTTTTTTTCTTACCCTCTGAGTGGTAAGTTGAGTCATCCAGGCACTTGTGGTTAGCATGTTTAAGGACGTGTTCCAGTCAAAGAATTGGGTTTACATAACTCTGCTTTCCAGTCAGATGTTACAAGATAGTGAAACTGAAGTCCCAGTGGGTGGAAGAACAATGCTTAAATGAAAAAAGGCCATCTTTCTGTAGGAAGTAGAGTCAGTAAAGGCCTGTAAATATCTGGTTTGATTATTAGTGTGCATTGTAGCCAAAATAAAAGATGTCTCTGGTCTAGGCCACTGCAGCAAAGGAAACGTGCTGCAGCATGAAGGGAAATGCAGCCTTAGGTGTCAGGAGGAAGGCAGTGAGCATGGCTGCTTGCTGGGACCTGTTCTTGGGGGTCTGCTTTTGGGAAGGGAACTTGAGATTTCTTGATGGGCTCTGTGAGTTCAAAGTGGTTCAGGATTGCTTTTTCTTTGCATAACCTTTTTACTCTGTGGCTGGCTGGGGACCTGGTTGACTCTGTCGGGGCAAATGGCTGTGGAAGCAGGGATGTTATCCTTACTGGAACCACTGGCCTGTGGATTGAGCTAGGCTTTATGGCCTGGTGGGGACAATCAGTGACAAAGGCCACTGATTTTGTAGTATTCTTCTGTATTGTGACTATAGCAAGGGTGGATGGATGGCTGAAAAATTTCTATATAGCAGTTTTGTTTAAATGAGGCTTTGGGGAAACCTCTGCAGGCTTTGGGTAACAGACACACTACAGCCTGGCTCTAAGCAGGGCATCAGGCTGCTTCATAATGCTGAATGCAGAAAAGCAACTCCTTGATAATTAACTTGTGTTGTCTTTTCCCTATAGCTGTAGGAATCTTTTGGAAGCCAGCAGAAGTTTGGACTGTGCCTTCGGCAGTTACTTCAGAACTGCTCTATTGCAAGAGGTGATCACCTAGAAGAGCCAAAAGCTGTGGATGGTGGGTGAGTATTGACCACTGCACCCTGAGCTAACAAATGGGCACTACCATTCCTGTCACTTACTTGAAGGGAGCAAGGAGAGTGGCTCTTTTTTCTTCAGTGTAGGAAAAAAGCATTTTACTTGCCCAGATAAGGGAGAAAAGACACTTCATACACCACCACACGTAGGTAAGATTTGTATCCTTCCTGCAGTCCACAAAATTCCAGAATGATGCTTAGAACTTCACACTAGCACACTGATTTCCAAGTTTGTGAATACATCCAAAGATGATGTCCAGAAATTTAAAGGCAACTGTGGCAGCCAGTCTAAAATCAAGGGCAATTTAATTTTCTTAACAATCCATTTAACATCAAATGTAGAGAAGATCTGTAGTAATCTGTTGTCACAACTTTTGCTGCATTACACAAGTTTCTGATGTTTATTACTGCAGTACAGCAGCAAAATAATGGAGCAAGCTTCATTCCACTGCAAATGCAGAGTAAGTTTAAGTAATGTAAAATTTAATACTAAACTGGACTGAGAATGCCCAAAGGTTACATGAGAGGGGGGAAAAAAGTCTTAATTATGTAACCTTTCTTATTTTAATACTGATCCACTTGAATATTTTAAATGTTTCAGATAAATCTGTGCAGTTACTGTCAAAGCGAGGGGAAGCTTGATTTGCACTCAGAAAAGCAAACACGAAATCAGCTTTTAAGGATCAATTTGAGGTTGTTGGTTAATGATTTTTGCTCATACCTCCAACCTCAGTGCTTTAATTGCTAATGGAAACAGGTACCAGGCTCCTTGCAGCATGAGGCAGTGCATTGCAGGAGCCCACTGTGGCACAGGCCTGGTCAGAACTGTTTGTCCAGCTACAGTGCAGAGACACTCTGCTCTTGAGTTAACTTACCCAACAATGTGTCAAACTTTTTTCTTGAAACTTCTAGTGGAAAAAGAATTAATTCTAAAATCTCCATTCATGCTGTTTCTGCACATACCTTAAAACCCCCTAAAATTATTCCTGACTTTGAGAACTTACTGAATAATACCCTTCTGTTTCCTCAGAGATATATGGAATATAATGGGGGCAGCACCCTGTGCTACAATGTGTAATGAGATTCACAGGCTAACTTGCTGTGCTGAATGAAAACATTAAGCCTGAGTTCCACCATTACTACTAAGTGAGAGAGGTCTATCTCTATAAACCAGCTGTAGACAGGAGCTCTTGGACTTGCAGGACTTGTAGTTTATTCCTTCACACTTGTGAAATAGGAATGGCATTACCTTTCTTGGCAAGGAGGTGTGAGGATAAATCTGTTTGAGGTGAGCAGATATGATAATGAGGTCCAGAAATAGATGTTGACAGTTACCTGATGCAAACACATTTGCTTTAAATGTTTCTGTTAAGACTTGTCTGTAGCACCTACACTGTTTCTTGCTAAGCCTCATTGCTCTGTATGTTGCCTTCATCCACACACCTGCAAGGAACCTGACCTTCTCCCTGGTGCCACCAGTGAAAGAATCAGTGTGCCCTGTACAGGATGATCACTACAACTAAGAAAAAAGGTCTAGCCAGAAACTTACAGTTGTGTGTTTTAGCATGTTCTTTTATCTGAGCTGCTTGCAGTAAACACCAGGCTCTCCAGGAGGTTTGCTCTGCCAAATGGAACTACACAAGACACAAATGTCTCCTAGTGGATGCCTTGCCACTTTTTCTGTAGTGTGTCCTACACTAGTTGGTGTGTTTCTACCTCCTCCTCTTGCCTAGTTCTAACATATGTGGAAGACACAGAGGGTTAATGCAGATGAGAAAAGTTGTCCTATTATGTGACTCAGCTGTAAAAATTTAGTGTTCCAGTTGGAATTACTGAGAATACTTTTAAAATTAATATCTTTCTATCCCTAAACAAAGAGGCAAAAAAAAAAATAAAAGGACCAAAGCCTCTTCTGTTAAATATACTGAAACTGAGATGCTGCAAGAAAAGAAGCTGCCAGACTGCCATTTAAAGCACTTCAATACAGGAGGCCTAGGGGACCTGCTGTTCCTTGCATGATCACTAACCTGATGAATAGCTATTATACAGCATTTGGTCATGAAGTACTTAAGGAAATACAGGCCCAGGTGTCTTTGGGTGGTTTAAAAGCAGAGCTGGTCAGCACTGAGGCCAAAAGGAGTGAATCAACAGCCAGGGTGCCCTGGTGACCTGCAGGATTGTAGAAGCCTCAAATAAACATCTCTGCCAGCCCCCTGAGTTTTGCTAGAAATTTGGTGGTGGCAGGTGTGTTTGACTTGGACAGCAGCTCTGCCAGGGCTCAAAAAGCCCCTCCACCCCCAGAATATGAAAACCTTTGCCTGTTTCTATTAACAGCTGAATACAAAGAACACTGGACAAGTATGTTAAATTAAACAAAAATCCATATGCCTTAGATGCTGCATATGTAGGTTATACATATAATAATTGAAGAATGGCATTTTTACTATTATTCATCACATTTCTCTGAAAGTAATTAAAATACTCAGTACTTTAGCTGGATATAGAAATGAGGTCTTCCTTCATTATTCATGGTTTAATTCATTACAGGAACTACTGCTCTAGATGTAACCATTCTCATAGTTTATCTTGAGAATAATTTATCCCAGTTTATCTTGTATTTTCTCAGGAGTGACACCCAGGTTACTGAAGACTGAACTGAGCCAAGAACCACCCTGCCAATCTCTATCTTTGTGCCACGAAAATTGGCTACAAGTGAGTGACAATGGTAGGATGCTGCTCTTTGCTTTTTCCTCATGAAATCTGATATCTGCTCTGTACTTAGTTGGGCCAACATCGGTAACAGTTACACTCATCATCTCAGAATTAAAGTGAAACAAGAAGAAACACTGCTTGTGAGTGCAGTTATTACAGGAGTTTCTAGATAGCCTAAAGGAGAATTGTCTCATCACAGTTTTAGTAAGACATTACAGAGCTGGTTTCAGTGTAATGAACATTCTGCTGCCATAATTATGAGAACTAAAACAAGGCCAAGGCTTTAATTCAGAGCACAAAGCACAGCTGTGCAGCAGTTGCTGATGTTCCTGCTCTTCCACCATAAAAGATATTTTAGTATTTGGAAATCAGCATGATCTTGGATCAGTGCTGAGAACTGAAATGCTAAATCTTCAATAACTCTACTTGAAAGATATGTAAGAATCACAGCAAGCACAGACAAGAGAATTAATTTTGGGGTTTTATTATAAAAGTAAAATAAAAATAAGCATTTAAAAAGCACGCTTTTTAAAAAGGAACAGATATAAAAAAACTATTTACAAGTAGGAAAATGCCAAACTTGAAAAAATTTTTGAATAAGAGGCACCAAAGTTAAGTTTAAATACATTATTTGCAATGTACAAGATTCTTTTTTTTAGGATTCTCTTTTTTCTCGGAGCTGTCATTGTTGTGATTAAAGTAATGATTTTGCTTTGCCAGCTATTTTATGAGCTTTTTTCATGCAACTGTGCTGCAAAAATTATGAAGAGAGCAGCTAGAAACTGTGTTTTTTGATTGCTCTGTGTGCCTTTCTCTCTTTTTTTGAGTTCTTCTTATGCATTGACAAGGTGTGACTTTCATCTGTAAAAGAAAATCCTCGCAAACCAGAAAAGCTCAGTCAGTCTTTCACAGCGTCCAGTCCTGTGCATCAAGGTGGCAGTACAGCCCTGGTTATTGTATATGGCTTGTAAATGAAAAAAATTAAATGTACCTGAGGAAGGAAGCAATAGCTACGAGTTGCATTGGTTCAGGTGGGATTCTTCCAGTGCACTTTGGTTGTGAATTTGCTTCCCTCTGGCCAGGATGACACCGATGTCATTTTAAATGTCACATTTGTTCCTGTAACTGCATAGTGCTAACTGAACATTGCTATTCAGCTATATAATTGCTCTGCACTGAACCTTCATGTCCACAGCCCAGGGCCATTTTGCTCAGTGTTAGTGGTGACTTGCTGTTCAGAGAGTCTGAATAAGTAAAGCTCAGTTTGCGGAATGAGGTCTCTACTCCACTGTCACACGTGCTTTCGTTGTCTTGGAATTTGCTGTTATAAAGCTCACCTGAGGGAGAGAGAAAAGGGAAATATGTTATTGGTTGTGTGGCTTGAGTAATGTTGCTTTCAGAAAAGCCTAAGGAAGGCAAACCAATGGGGTTAAAGCTCTTCTGTTAACATGAGGTATTATAATAGGAAAAGCTATGCTGAATGTTTTTGTGTGCTCTGACATACTGCTGGCAGAGATCAAGCTGCAGTTGGAGCTTGGATGAGATGAGAAGCCTGGTGCTCTGCTGACACCAATGCTGTCACTGCCCATTGGTCAGGACTCTGCTCAAGTGTGGCAGTAGCTGAGCAAAAGGATTTCAGACTCAGAGTTTGTGCAAGTGTACAGCTTCATAATGAGGCTCCTAAAATTTTCTCATGTTATTTCAACCTACAGGTTTCTTTTTGAGACAAATACTTGAACAATTTTCATCTAGTAAATGATCCTGGAATCACTTGTGCACCATTCCCAGAAGGACTGCCTGACTGCTAGAGATCAGTATCCCATCTGAAGGTACGATGTGGGATCTGTGTGACTAAAACAGTGGTTGGCATGTTGGAGTTCAGTCTTATTTTTCTAAACAAGCGTCTTAAAATAAACAATGTCATGGAGTCCATTCATGTTGCAAAGAAGCAGAATCTCTCTTACCCTTCAAGATTAAAATGTGTACATGCACATTTTTGGGTAGGTGTGAAGGTTCATTCCATGATGGAACAGTCTTCCATAGAGAGTAAACTGGCAGCATTAGAACAGAATGGAGCGACTGTGGTGTTTCTTCTTCCCAGAAATATCTACACTAGATGTAATAATATCTACACTAGGGTGTAATTAAGTGTTCATATTAGGGTACAGGCAGCTCTACTGGTATTTGAACAGGAAAAAATGAAGGTTTTTGTTATTTGACATGGCCAGGCAGTGACTGAACATCCCTGAGGACACAGTGACTTCTCACAACCTCTGGTTTTCTGCCCAAAACCACTGTAGGACTTCCATCGTTGAAGATGCTCAGAACTCAACTGGGCATGACCTGGGCAAACACCAGTGTAACGTTACATGCCCTGCTCTGAGCAGGTAGCTGGACAGCAGGACTGCTTGAGGTCCTGTGTAACCAAAGCCATCCCCAGATTCTCTGCCTACAGAACACTGGGCTGTTTTTGAGTGCTACACATTCTAGAAGGAGACATTTAATACCAAAATCTTACTGAGAACTTTACAAGCCCAAAACATTTTTGTTTATCCAGATGTGAGAGGAGAGAAGCCAGAAGTTAATGGCACTTGTACATGCCTGGGAGATCAGTGCCTAGTTTATCTTTTGACACTTGTTCCCAGTACATCCATGGCATTGCCATCAGCAAATGGCAGATGTCTGGTTTTAGGAAAGGGAAGCAGTATATTCAATACTGTGATGTAGGCATGCTGATTCAAGTGGTCCATTTTTCCTCTCTTCTAGGCCTAGCAACTATTTATGATTATATTTATATTTTATACATACATATATATATTTATTTATATTTTTGATATAATGAGGAAAGTCATGCTGTAGTAAGATATTTCTGAAACAGGTAAGCAGCTGAGGCATTGTGTGTAAAGAAGTATAAAATCTAACAGCAGTCCAAGGTGGGGTGGGGAGGGAGAATTAAAAAAAAAGTCTTAAATAAAGCTCTTCATATTTTGTTGTAAATCTTACCTGACTCTCCCTTTGCAAAGGTGAGTGGTGATGATGACAGAGGAACTTTTGCTGTACTGTTCTCCAGGTGAGATGGGCTGTGTGAGATGGATAGGGCTTCCTCAATTACTTCAATGGCTTCTGTGTGCTCCATCTGTCTCAAAGCAGCAAGCAGCTCCTGAACTGAACCACCAGAAACCTAAGAGAGAAGACACCAGATGCTCACCATCATCCAGGCTCACTAAAAGTGAAGGGCTGCACTGTCTGACTGTGCAGGACAACTACATGTCTGAATGTTCTTTATGTTCTTTAATGGCCACATTACCTCATAGTTATCTAGCAGAGTTTTTGATGGGGAAGGGCTCAACCTGAAGGCATCATTAAGTATGCCAAGACCCAGTTTTTGTGCTAGAGTGGACCAGTTTTTGGTTGGATCAGGCGATTCCAATAGTTTGTAAAGTTGCATCTTGGAACTTTCCTTCAGCTCTCTCAAATTTCCTGGGGAACAGAGAACTATGTTAGTTTATTGTTTATACAAATCATGCACCAGTTCATTTCTAAGCAGAAACAAAGCCAAACGGAAGAGTATTTCACAGTCCCATCCCAGTGTCTACAAATGTATTGCTGTAATACTAAAAATGTACTCCTTTGTGTCCTTGTGACCTCTGAAGGGAGTCATGCTCATTCTGTGAGACAGTGCAGGGGAGGGCACCTCTTCTCCCCCAGAAGTTCAGTTACAAGCTATTGCAGGGCAGCATCTTCTGCCACTACAGTTTGAGTACTCGATTACTAGGGGGATATTGTCAAGTCTTATGGATGTTACCTTGTGTCAGCAAGTCCTTTGAAACCTCTGTTGACTTGTAGGGTTTGCCATTTAATATGTCATACACCTAAAAAGAATACATTAAAGTCAGTATCTAGCAGAAACCTGGTTAGTGTCCATTATCTTGACACGTCTCAGCAGTATTGTATAAAGCCCTAATTCCATCTGTAAATCAGCATTGTTTTCTTCTATGAGGTTTAGTAGTCTGTTAAGAGGAGCTTTATTTCAGTACTATTTCATTGGGGAAGTTTCACAGCTGAATTAGTTTAATTTTTGATGGTAAATGAGTTGCTTGTCACCACTGAAGTAAATGTGGAGGCAGTGAAAGGAGCTGGCTGAGAGAGGTGAATTATTTTTATATTAGAAAAAAACGGGAAAAAAAAGAAAATCCAGACCACATACCTCAGAGTTTGCTGCCATATCCAGTGGTGTTGTTCCAGGCACAATCCCTTCGTCATCATCTTCAGCATCTTTCACATCATCTAGCTCAAACAATGGCTCAAAGTTCTCAATGTGAGGATTTGCACCTGGAAAACAAGTGTGCAAAAAAAAAAAAATCGTAAGGAAAAAAGCCTCAAGTTGTTTTTCAACAATATTTAAAATGTGCATTCTAATTTCTGAATGTCAAGACAGCTAATTTAGCTACTCCAGCTGAATGATATTTTATATTAAGCCAGCAGATAATTCTTTTTATCAATTACATTTAAATGCTGTCTCATCTCTGTGTAATGCTACTCTCCATTATAAAGTGGGGAAAAAATGACAAGCAGAGCATTAGGGCCCAAAGGAAGAGTATCAGTTGTATCAACTGACTTTCAGTCCCATCTTGGCTCACCCAGAACAGAGCATGGGTATGATGAAACGATGGTGTGGTGCTGCTTTTTATAGTGTCAGAGAAAGTGTGGGTATTTTTAAAAGACCAAGCAGACATCACACCCCTGGGAGGCTTGGGTTTCTGTTTCAAAGAAGAAAAATCATGTTTAAATATAATTGACAGAATGTTCCAATAACTATTCAAATCTAATTCTCCCAAAGTGACCTGAAATAGGAGACACTAACAAGCTCATGTTTCAGTGATGGGGTTTTTTTGTTGTTTCTAAAGCAGTCCAACACTTAACCCAGCTAGGTAACAAGGTCTCTTTTCTACTTCTTCAGTTATAAAAGCTGATTTTTTTTCTTGACCAACATAATTTGCCTTTTTAGCCATTAGATGGTGCTGAAGAGTGGTTACTATAGCACCTCAAAATAGGACCTTTTGAGGAAATTCAGACCTTCATACTTTTAACATCTGACTTCCTCTGCTCATTAAACAAGTTCACTGGCACATTTATGCTTGCAGCCTTCTAACTTGAATTTTTGTCACTGTGAAAGAAAACTCACCAGCAGTGATCTATTTTCATACCTGCTGCTTTGAGAACTGCTGTCAATTTAGTAGAGCCCCTTCCAGCTGCTATGTGAAGTGGTGTTGTCCCATCATATGTAGTGCTGTCCACATCTGCATCACCCTAAGTTTTCATTGAATGACAAAAAGAAAATAAATTTATGCAGTACAGCTGCAGAGGCTCATGTCTGCATAAATACTACCACTGTGCAAGTAAGCACCATTCCACACCTGTTGGCATAAAAACTAATGTCTGAAAAGAAGGAATGAGAAAGTAATTACAACTGTCTGATGCAGGAACCAAATGGTGGTTGTGTGCTCCAGTGTTACTGCAGGAGGCAGAGTGTAAATATCCACATAGGTCAGGTAGATAAAAGCCACTTTGCATCCCGTGTTAATAAGTTCTGCCATCTGATTACCCACAGCCTTTGGAGTCTGAATGGTGTGCACAGAAATCTGCCTTTGTACTGCTCTTCAGAAGAGCAGCCAGGGTGGTGGCACATCCAAACCCTGACACTGAGGAAGGCTACTGCAGCAGGGGGTGTGAAGAATCAAGAGCACCACAGTGAAGGTGTTAAAGAGCTGAGACAAATATTTATAGATATACACAACTCTGTGCACATCTCTATACCCATTCTATTTCACACAGAAGTAGTGATGGACTTTTTCATGAGTAACTTCATTGGCTGCCAGGATTACTCAGTGCAAATTAATGCTGGCATATGCAGTCAGGTCAGGTCACAAACTAAACTCCTCAACTTGGACAAAAGGTTTGCCAGCTGTGTTGAACAAAACAGTAACATTACCAATAATTTTGCCATTGTCCTAATTTAAGTAATGTAGTCAATAAACAGGAAACCCCCCCCCCTCTTCTGTTCCTCTGAAGTACTGAAGGACTGTGGAGAGCTTTTAAATATATCATTGCAAAGATCTGGGAGAAAGAAATTCTGCCCTTACCTCAAGCAAAAGGCAGCCTGCCAAAGGAATGTTCTCTTGTTCAACAGCCAAATGCAATGCAGTTCGTCCAGATTTTTGTTCCTGAGAATTCACATTAGCTCCAGCAGCAATCAGCTGTTTGAGGCAGGACATGCTATTTGCCATCACTGCCATGTGAATTGCACTGAGACCTACACAAAACAAAACCCATCCATCATGTGCATTAATATTTGAAAAATTCAGAAATGTCAATGAGTTTTGGAGTGTCCACATCTATGAGAATTGTCACGTAAGTTAGAGTTACTGTAGTTACCTAAGCAGAAGTAATATATTTTGCCTGCTTATACACTAAAAGTGATAGAACCATAGAATTGTTCAGGTTGGAAATGACCTCAAAGATCATCTAGTTCCACATGCCTCCTGCCATGGGCAGGGACACCCTCCACTACATCAGGTTGCTCAAAGCCCCATCCAACCTGGCCTTCAACATTTTCAGGGGATTGGCACCCACAGCTTCTCTGGGTAATCTGTTCCAGTGCCTTACCACCCTCACAGTAAAGAATCTTTCCTAATATCTAATCTAAACCTATCCTCTCCCAGTTTACAGCCACCCCCCCTTGTCCTGTCATTACATGCCCTTGGTAAAAAGTCCCTCTCCAGCTTTCCTGTACATCCCCTTTAGGTACTGGAAGGCTGCAATGAGGTTTCCCCAGAACCTGCTCCTCTCCAGGCTGAACAGCCCCAGCTCTCTCAGCCTGCCTGCAGTGGAGAGGTGCTCCAGTCCTCTGAGCAGTTTTATGGCCTCTTCTGGACCCAGTGTAACAAGCCAGTGACCTAAAGCAGCACTCCAGGTGGAGGCTCAGGATGATGTTAAAGGTGTTAATAAAAATGTTCTTTGTGCATAATAGTTGTTATTAGCAGTGATTCAGTAAATCAGAAAATTGGTAGATTACAAGGTGGAACAAAAGGCAGGAACTATATAGCTCACCTAGAGCATCTCTTTGCCTCAAAACAGAGTAGCCTTAAAAACAAAACCTGTGTCTTGGTAGTGAACAAGTAGGTACCCCACACTGGCCCCCTGCTACTGAACATCTCTTCCAGAAACAGTCTGGGGAATAATTGGTATATTGGTATATATATAATAATTGGTATATTTTAGGATCCTGTAAGGTCACACTGCCCTATCACCTCAAGATTTACCTGCACCAGATCAGAAAGAATAAAAGTCTTGTATTTAAAAACCAACCAACACCCAACAAAACAAAAAATCCTCTTTCTCTGAGGAACTTAACAGAGTTTTTTGAATCCCATAATGACATTTTTAGGTTAGACATTTTACAGTCATCTAGTGCAGGAGTACTACATTCAAATTCCCCGTGCCACTGAAAAGTAGGAGAATTGTCTTTTTGTGGTTAATTTAAAGGCTCTAATTCTGTGTGGTCACAAAGTACCAGATAGGAAACTCAATACTGGTCCAGGAAGTATTTTTGAGGGGATTTCATTCATTGGAGAAGAGGAAACATTTTCCTCTGGGGGGATTTCTTTTTAGAACCAGTGGTGGCATAAGGTATCTCAGGAGAAACACAGTGCTTGAAGTTTTGTGAGACTGAAGAGAATACACAGGAACAAAAATTCGAATCCATAATGTGTCATGTGGCCATTACCAATCTTTCTGTTCTGTATAAGGAGAAAACCAACACATCTGTGTTCTCTCATCTGTGCCTTCAGGCATATAAAAAACATGGATAGTGTATGCAAAATGGGGAAAGATGCTGTTCTTAAGGTTTCTATCTACCTGTGTAAATCACGGTATTGGCAGGAATTGTGTGTTTGTCTAGTTGGTAAGTGCAAAATACAGCCATTATCTTTCCATACCTTCACCATTGGAAAGGTTGATCATTGGAGATACCTTCTCATGCTTGAGGAGTAGACTCAAAATCTTGTCGTCTCCCTCAGTAGCAGCTAAATGTAAGACAGAATTACCATGGCGATCCAGAAGGCTGGCATCTGCTCCAGCCTTCAGCAAGTCTTCTACCACCTCTGCCTGCTTGGTGATTACTGCCAGGTGCAAGGGGGTCTAGAAGAGACACAAGCCATCAGAAGACAAGCAACAGCTACATCACTTCTACAGAAATCTGTGAACCCCGTAAAAGCTCCTCATGTGAGAAGATGTTACACCAGTCCAAAGCTAACAGAAACTAAAAGCTTGCACATGTGTACATTCTTTTCTACTGAATACAACAACTAGGGTTTCTACTTACTGGAAATAAAAGCTGCCTTGCCAGTGTCAGCAGTTGGACTTTGGGAGGAACAAAGATGTTGCCTACTCTGTAAACCAGGGCACTGACCTGGCTATTTGAGCATTGCAGTGTAAGGGACTCGGGAAATGAGATAATCCCTGCGCCCCCCCAGACACTGTAACCCTGCTTCCAGCTGCCCCACAGCCAAGCTTATGCCATGGTGGGAGCACAAGCACTTTCCAGACCCTGCTCAGATCTGCCTTTAGCACTGAGCCACACTCTCGTTTTGCTCCTGAATCAAAGTTTTACAGCCACGGGCTTAGGAACTGTTTATACCTCAAAATGGCTGCACAGAAAAGAAGACAATCCTACAGTTCTGTGCATTTGTCAAAGTGTAGAACAACTGTGCATTTATGTAGCTGGCTGATCTTGTTTGATTATTCCCCATTTTTGTGCACAAACATCTGCACCAAGTGGCTCTCAGCTGAGAGGTTTCCAGAACTCAAAGGCTGATTGCATACTGCATTCTTGTCAGTCCTGTTAGTGAGCAGCATCATGTTGAACATACTCAGAATTGCATATTTAAACAGTAAGCATTCAAGAAAGGCTTGGGAAATCATATTTCCAATATTAAAATAATTCAAAATTTACGCAAGAGTCCATCTCTAGATAACGGTATTTATATTAACAGAGGACTATAAAAAAAAGCCTAATTCCAGCTCTGCAGAATAAGCTTGTGTTTGTCAGCAGATTTGTCAACACATTTGCAATTAATGACTGCATCTCTAAGGTACATGTACAGTTTAGCTTTCAGAATATGTGTACAGAAGGAAAATTCCAACATAAGCCTACATTCTCTCTCATCACTAGCTTAAGGTTTAAGCTGAAGGTAGGAAGAGTTGTAGAGGTCTTGGTAGTTAGGGATTTATTTCTTTTGTGGAGCACAGCTTTACTTCCTGTTTCTGTTAAACAGAGGGCACAGAATTCAATTCAGAATCTTCTGCTTGCTTTGATCAGCCTCCACATTTCCAACTTGCCTTATATGAACACGAAAATGAAATGTTGAAAAAAGGAAGTCAAAATAAGCTTTCTGGGACTACCTGAATAAAGGCCTGCCTTTACTGTTCACAGCAAAACAACAACACCAGTGTCAGAGTGCTGCCACGTAACGTCCAGCTCTGGGACAGCCAAACAATGCACTCAATCTCTTTAGAAGGGTTTCTTTTCCAGCCAGGTTCCCACAGCTCTTTTTAAAACCTGAGTTACAATACAAACAGCTCAGGCTCTGTCATAGGTGAAGCTGAGGAGACAGAATTGTGCCTGGCAGTCAAGAGTTCTTTTCCTCCAAGGTAAAAGACATGGGAATGGGCTTGTTTTGTTTGTTTGTTTTACTATAATACGAATCCAGAAATGAAAGGGAAATCTTGGTGCTCGTGTGATGGGGACAAATACAATTTGGGCTGTAGGAAGGGCATAGGCTATTATGGCTTCCACGTGGCTACAGATAACTAATGATGCAGCAGCTGACTCATGATCCCGAGTTAACCTACGTGAGAAAGGTCAAGAGAGCCCACAGCTGGCACACTGTAATCCACACCACTCGTTTAGCAACAGAGAAGCCAAACACTGAAGACATGAACTGAAGAATTTACCATTTTTGGCCTGTTCTACAGTTAACCCATGGAGACACTTCTGTTAACATCAAGGGGAGTTATGGACTAAACCAGTGAAAACAGGCTCTTGTTCCTCCACCACCTTACAATATGTCATTGTGTTTCTAAACCTGTTTGCATCACAGTCTGATCTCGACTCTTTCCCACAGACAGCAAGCTGTGCAATTTCTTTTTTACTGGCTGGACAATCAGCAACACTTATACCACCCCAACTGCACACCTGATAGAGGTCATTTCTCATGTTGATGATGTCTTTGTAATTCAAATCCGGCATCACTTCCAAGAGGTTTTTCACCAGCTCAGTATGAAGGTGGATAATTGCTAAATGAAGAACACTGAAACAAAAACCAGATTAACAAATTCAGACTGTTTTCAAATTTATTATAAATATTTCAAGTCTCTGCTGTAGATCTGACTGAATTCTGACACAAACACTTGACTATTAGAATATTGACTATTGATTCCAGCACTAAATGTCAGCACTTAAAATGAACCACAATATTGAAAAAAGGAAGTCAGAAGGTAACTGTTTAACCCTTCAATCACAAAAGCAAACACGGAACAGCTTTTGCTGGCCCTGAGCATAACTTTACTACTAGTCTAATATTCAAAATTTGTAGCACAAAACAATTGCTTCAGAAAATCCCCCGATTCTTTACTGGTTTGTTTTTTTCATATTTTGAATTATGCAGCAGATGAACACCTCTTACTGTCAGGACCTTCCTGCAGAATTTCCACAGGCCTCTCTGCCACCAAAGCAGATTTTCCCTTGGGGTTTCCCCAGATCTGTGGGTTTTCCTTTGCTTCGTTTTCAAACAGAAAGATGACTAAGGACTCAGGCCCGGTGACTAACAACCACAGGATTTGCAGCAGTGGCCAGAGACACCATGCCAAAAAACCCCTTTTGGGACATGAGTGACTGCCTACCAAGACACTTACTTCTACTGGGTTAAGGCTACAGCCTTTCCCATGCTCTTCCCTAGAGGCACATCCCTCACCATCAGCCAGAACAGTTATATGTCCCAGTGAATCCCTTACTCAAAGCTTCTTGTGAATACTTAAGGGCTGACACTGGGGCTGCTGTTGTCACCCTGGCCAGCTTCAGTGACAGCAGTCACAGGCCAGGTGGGGAACAGCCCCAGAGCTGGGAGTCAGGGCTGCACCTTAGAGCTTTTGCTCTACGCCGGGCTGCTCCCTAAACGCAGTTGGGAAGCAAGGACGAGGAGAGTCTCATTTGGGGTGCCACAGTCCAAAGCTTTTACTGATATAGCCCTAGGGGAGGCAAACCCAAAAGAGCACTCCTGGGCTCCATACAGCAACTTTTAAACAGGGGTGGAAACATAGGAGGAGGTAGGGGTTAACCAATGGGCAACTGGGACAGGAGGAGTCAGGGAGGGAGTGACACACTAGGAGAACCAATGGTAACAAGGGGTGGAGTTGGAAAGGTCACATGTATGAATGGGGCATCGAGAAAAAGGGGAAAACCCAGGAGGGGCTTGGTGATTGACATGGAAAGAACTGGAACAAGGGGAGGCGTCTGAGGGATTGACAAGACCGAGGGTGTAAACCTTTTACAGAATATACCATTAAACTTTAACTGTAGGGGTGAACAGAACCTTTCAAGCTCAGAAAATACACCACCACAAAGGACTTGCATGGAATAAAAGCAGGGCACTCTCCTTGAGCACCAAGCTGAGAATCCCCATCCACTGTATGTCATCATGCTGTAAGCACAGCACTTCATGCTCAGCCAAGATTTTAAGTAAAAAACAGCAAAGAAATGCACAACATGCTCAACATACCCTCAATGACCAGAGTACTTGCTGACAGGTACTGGGTCAATGAACTTCGTGGTGTGCATGACTGCTTTGCAAATACAATAAAAATGTCCAAATCACAGCTGTATCTCTCCCAAACAGCAAAAAAGGGAAAGGTATTTGATTAATGCAGTGCTGCCATCCGAGATGGGCACGCCCAAGGGACAGAACAAACTGGCTACACCATTCTGCCATCAAAACCATCAGTTTCAACCCAGTGAGCACAGTGTGGCCAACTCACTTGTCTCCATTATCATCCTGGACAGCAGTGAGATGGCGCTGAGCAGCCAACAGCATCTTCACATCTCCAGTTACAGCGTAATCAAAGAGAGCGTTGCAGTGACGCTTGGCGAGCTGCATGGCCTTCTCCAGGAACAGAGCATCTGCAACACAAAGTTTTGTCTTCATCAGTTAGGTTCTCTTCCTTGGAACACCACCCTCTTTCAGCAGGCATTTTTGCTGTCATTGAAATACAAAGTGCAGACCACCAGGCATTATTCACTGATTCAATGAGAGGATTGCTAATTACTCCTGAGAGATAAGGACAGAGGGAATGAGTCCCTTGGAATTAAAACTAAGCTGAACATTCAGGCAGCAGGAACCCTTAGAACAGTTAAACCTTGGAAGCTGCCTCTGGTTTGAGTGGCACTGAATTAACTGAATTGATGTACACTTGGGTGTAATGAGACAAAAGGAGCAGGAACTTGGATCTGCTTAGATACAAGATGTATCCAAGGACTTTTGTCTACAGAGCAATTAAAAAAAGCTTCTCATGCAGTTCTGAGTAGTTTTGCCTTGAGGAAACTGAGGCACAAGAAGCGTAAGTGACCCATCAAATATTGCACAGAAGCTCAGAGAAAAGCTCTGGAATCAACACAGGGCTTTGTGCTCCTTCTCAGACTCAAATCATGCAGTCTCTCCTGCTTTTTTACAGCAGCAGCACAGAGTCTCTGTTCTCCTGTTGTAAACATTTCAGCTTTTATAATGGTTAGTATTTATAGTATCCTCATTTTACTTTTTTAAAATGTACAACCACTGATATTTCAAAAAGCAGAATTTGTCATGATGGGGAGGCAAAAGGGAGAAAGAGGAAAAGAGAAACTCATTTGCAGAAAAAAAGTCACTCAGGCTACTCTGTCAATACTTTTGTGGTTCTGTATCATCAAGAAACTATTGAAAATGAAACAAACTCTCAAACTACAGTCATCATTCTGGGAAGCATGATGCACCCAGTCTGCATTTTGAACAGTTCAATATTTCTATAAGATCTTTTAAGGCGGTAAATAAGAGCAAACAAGTACAGCACACTTGGTCATTTAAATCACACATGGGGAGACAATACCCAGGATTTCCAGCTACACAAAACTAGGCATTCAGATTGAGTCAGAGGGGTATCCCCAATGAACACAAATTCCTCATTTCTGTAAGGCACAGACTCAGCTATCCATGAAGCTTATTGTTCTAGCCAATACATCACTGTGGTTGCTCCACTGTATGCCTGGGCCAATACATTCATACTGGTTATTTACTTCTTAACACTAAATAATAGCATTAAATGGATGCTATGCTCAGGATAAATACTCAGGGTAAAGAGTGTTAAGCAATTTAGCATTTTCTCACTTAGACATTTCCAAAGCCAAAGAACTGGATGCTGAAACTCCCTGGTTTTCCATTTCAAACACCCAGAAAAGATACCTTTCAAAATACTGCAAGCATCTTTTAGTCTAATATCCAAATGATACAGCCTGCAGTAGCTGTTTTATGGAGCCTGTTCTTCTGCACCAATTCTTCGTGTAATCTGGAACTAGAAACTGCCTCCTTTCATGCCATTACAACAGATAAAGAAAAGAAATGGTCAACTTCCTGCCTATCACATTCATTCCTCAGAAGACAGGCAAAAAATTCAAGCCCCTCCTTCACAACTGCTAAATGGACATTATTATTTCTTCATATCAGCAAAAGATTTTGCTCTCTGAACCAGCCACGGGATTTATCACAACCAGAACTGCAAACAGCCAGTTTTTTCAGCTTTTCTCAAGAGCACCGTCTGTTCTCAGATCACAAGAAGCTACACCTTGGAGGTTTTTACAACTACAACCCATCTACTGTGCCACTTTGGTTTCCCAAGCCATGGTTTCAGTGCTGTTAATAGCAAGTGTCATACAGATACACACAAGGTAACAGTGCCCTCTTCCTGATCCAAGGAACAACAAAAGTGGTCCAGATCACGATGCACCTGGTGAAAGCCGAGAACAAAACATTCTTTCCTGCTCAATTCCCAACACTACCATGTCTTTGTAGTCCAACTATTGCTTTTTTTAATTTTATGATAAGCACGATTACTCAATTCCTTTAAAAAAGTGTCTGTAAATTATTTTAAAAAACAATCCAGGAAAAGCATGTCTTGCTGTCTGAGAAAGGATGATTTGTAGTCTTTGTATATTCTACAACTCTGCTGCTAAACCATATCTATTGAGTACTCTTGCCTTCCTCTCATTTTGTTTGATACATAACACTCTACTACCCACAGTTATTTTGCCATGTATTTGCCATATGGGAACAGATACCTTTTCACTTTAAATTCAAACCTCTAAAGCTACTTTGCACACAATTTAACAGTGCTGTTGCAGTAGTTCTTCCCTGCAATCATGCCAACATCCATTTACTTATCCATTAAGGTCCATCAAATATCAAAAGCTAAGTCAACTGCTGAACTGTATCCCATGTGCCTTCACTGCTTGTAGCTGTTCCTCACACAGGTTTATTAAAAGGCAGCACTAAAGATGCCCAGCAGGCTAAGCTGTCTCATCTCCTTTGCATGACAAGCAGAAGCTCAAGTGCCCAGTGGCAGTACAAAGGTTTATCTACAGAGCTATGTATAGGGAGGGACCTTAGATTTGGGGGAATGGAATCCCTCCCATTTCCTCCAAGAGGCTGTTCTGACTGCAGCCTTTAACACCAGCTTTGGCCTTGCAGCACTTTGGTCTACCCTAAATATATTTACTTGTTCACTTACCCTGCCACCTGAAATCTGCATCGTTAACTTCAGTTTTACAGGAAGCAGCAGCATCCTCCTTCTCCTCATTATCAGCAGACATTCTGCACTCAGTCCTCTCCACAGTTTCCACCTTCACATCGTGTTTCATGTCCCATTTGTCACTTTGTTTATCACAGCTCTTCCTGTCTTGCTCAGCTGTGCAATTTGATAGTCCTTCTAACAAAAATGAGAAACTTTAGTGTCCAATACTGTTGCTTTTTTAATGCAGGTGATAAAGCTCAACTAGACAAAATCATACCCCAAAGAATCAATACAAAAATTTACTTCGACACAGGTGTTATCATTAAACTTGTAAATCTATATCTATATCATAGTATTTCAGATGCCAATGTATGTGGACAGACATAGTGATGTAACATTCTCTAAAGCGATGTCATGTTTTTGGCAGCCTCTACTTCAAAAACAAACTTTTATATATTACAGCAGATGTACCTCTCTTTTTCACAGTACAAGAATGTAAGTCTAAAGTATTCCCAGGAAATCTAGCAGAATTACTCATATTCATTTTTGTTTTTCTAACAGCAAATTCATCTCTGAGACTTTGGAAATAACTACAGAGTATTCAACATATAGATTTGAAATTACCTTCCTATTACAGGAAGCCAAGAGTGTCCTTATTATTAACCTAATCTTTTCCATTGATTTCTCTGGGCTACTGTGTAGTACCAGACTGTGGTAACAAAGGAAGATACATTTTCTCTGGTCTAGTCCTTGGGTCACCCATAATCAGCACATTCAAGCAAGCAAAAGGGCTGTTGCTCTAAACACACACTGAATACAGAAGCACATAGAGGGGTTTTGGCGACTGCTTCTCTGGAGTCAGCAGTAAAAAGGAACACACATACAGCTGTTAAGGTAGATTTGGAGAGGGAAAAAGAGAAGTAGGGCAGTATAATCTACACAAACCCCTCTGCTGTCAGAAGTTTAGGAAAAGAGACTGATTCTGGAAGAAATAAATAGTCATCCCCAGGATGCTTAGCTAGACCTGCATGACACTTGGGCTCATGCTGTACAGGAAAATACAGAAGGTCAAACTCAATTCAACTGTTGGCAGAATGACATTTTTACTGTTACCATGTTTCATTCCAGCATGGGACTTCGTTGTGCCAGGGTGGAAATGCATCCCTCCAAAAGCAGAGTATCCATATGAAGGATAACTGAACCCTAAGGAAAGGAAGAAGATGAAGAATTAATAGAATTAATTAATTACATCGTAAAGCAATGAAAACACTATCTAAAAGAACACTGAATCTAAAGAAGTGAACTTTTGTTTTCTGCATACCTTCTGCTTTATTCCATCCGATTATAATAAATTTTCCAGGCTAAAGGCAAGCTCTCCTCCACCCTTTCAAAAATCCAGAGAAATTCTAGGTGGTTGGCCAGTGACACACTCTATCCCAACATCCATAAAACCAGACAAATATCACTATATACTTCATCTAAAACTCAACTGAGATATCACAAGCTGCCTCTATGCTGCTGAGTCTTTGTGATTACAACAGATTTGTATTCTGGTGTTATGCTATAGATGTGCTGCAGCACACGTTGTGCATGCAACACATGTAACAATTTCAAAACTGCTGCTCTCTTCCCTGCTCTAAAAAAAGGGTGGTTGGTCAGATGACATTTGCTGATCTGTAGGTTTTAAATGCTCTGCTGCAAGAACCAAAGCAATGCTCTTACGATCCTGCATATCAGATACACTCTGGCTTCAACAGACAGAGCATAGTAGAAAATGTACTAAAAAATATCTCCAATATCCACTAACAGGGTTAATTTCCCAAATTCCACTCATGGGCCAAGAAATAATTCCAAATCTGTTTAATTTTAGGCACTAAATATGGTACTTAACTAAGCTGTTTCAAGGCACTGGAAGCAATCAAGGCACTGGAAGCAACCAAAGCTTCCAAAGTAGGAAGGCAAAAGAGATGATGAAGTGCTTAGAAAAAAAAGGAGATGCTTGATTGAATTGAGTAACAGTATTATAAATGCAACCAGAGTCAGGTCTTACCTACCTACGAGGAGGCAAAATCCTCATCACATTTTAAAAACTGGAATAAACATTTAACCTGCTCTCAAAGTAGAACCCCTTTCCCTCTTGCCCCGGAACTGCTGCCTTACCAGAGCCAGCACCACCACCTCCCCCTCCATACATGCCACCACCTCCGGTGCCACTGCCACCACCATAGCCATCAGAGAAGTTTGGCATGAGCTTCTGTCGTTTCCTTTGCACTTCCTCTTTATCTGGAATAGAAGGAACAGACAGGAGAGGGAGTCAGTCCCACTGATGGCCATGCACAGCACAGATGTGCATACAGAAAGCATTACTACAGTTTACTAGTTTATAAAGGAAAATGTGGGTGTGGTGGATGAACCAACTTTCTTCAAATTCCAAATAACAAAACAACTTTGTATGCACTGGAGCAGTGAAAATTCCTCTGAGAAACAAGCTAGTGCCAAGTCCCAAATCAGCCCAGCAGCATGGCTCAGGCCTGTGTGGTCTCTTCAGTTGTGTCAGTGCCTTGTGCCCAGACTGCACGGACACATGCAGAGATGTCTTAGG
This sequence comes from Calyptomena viridis, assembly GCA_013390005.1. Classification (NCBI taxonomy): domain Eukaryota; kingdom Metazoa; phylum Chordata; class Aves; order Passeriformes; family Eurylaimidae; genus Calyptomena; species Calyptomena viridis. The sequence continues at coordinate 103,138 of WEIV01019366.1, read as the reverse complement.
CTCAGAGGTTCCTTCAAAAGTGTCTCATTCCTTCCCAAAGACTCCTGGAAATCAGCGGTCCCCCAATTCTTCAGTGTCTAAGGGAAGTCATAAATCAGCACAAATGCCCCAAATCACAAGCTTGTTCAAGGAAATTGACCTTTGGGGAATATAAGCACAGGCTCTTCTACGAAGCAAATCTACTTCAGAAAGAGACCTTTGTCAGAGGGTCAGCAGAACACAAGGCACTTGAGTTTCAGCAGAGTACCTTCAGTGCCCTTCCAACTTTTGTTCAAGGGATGTCAAGAAATGGTGAAAACACTTGCTTGAAATGACTTAAAATGTCATAAAGGCCACCAGAACAAAGACAGCTTATTTTCAATCAGGACATAGTATTATCAAACCATGCTGAGCAGCAGAAGAAAAAAACCCTGAATATATTTTATAGTGTAAAAACAAAATAAGAATTAGCCTCTCTTGAAAGCAAAACACACAGATTTAAATGGACTATCACAATGATTAGGGAAAGTGAAACTGTCAAGACAAGAGCTAAAAATAGGGATACAAACGTTACACGGGTTAAAATCCAGTAGAACTGTTGAGTAAAGAACAAACTATCATTTGCTTATTAAACCATTCAGTAGTTTTCAACAGCCACAAGACAAAAAGGAATTTCATGCACAGGCACATCAGTGAGTGCATCAAATGAGACAGGTAAATACATGAAACTGTATACTGAAAAATACACGTGCATTATTCCCAGGCATACATGATCTGTAAGTATGTATGCATGCACGTATTGGGCATACTCACACTGACGAGGACAGAAAACTCTAGAGAGCAATCTAGTCAGAGAAACAAACAAAAAAATCCACATACATATGTCTAAGTTTGTGTGAACACTTGCAACAAGGGGAAAAAAAAAAAGAGTTCCTAAATGGTAATTTCATGATTAGGTTGTATAGGGGATCTGAAAATGCACAATGTTGAATTAATTTTACTTCATTAAGACACATACAAAAGAGGTTTCCTTCAAATCTGGCAACTTTGCTCTGCAGTTGTACACTTCACTTCCCATAATGCTTGTGCAAGAGGTTCCTGAAATCATTACCAAGAAGAAATCCTCTGGCAACTTTTGTGAATGCAAGTTTTCTGCTGTTTTATTAGAACAAGTGTAAAGTAGACTCATTTGAACATCAACCACCAGGCTCCCTCCTCAGCTGTCCTGAGCCCCTTAGCACTGATGCACGTGTATGTTAGAGATTTTGATGGGGAACTGATTTGAACACAGATCTAAGTTAGGCACAGAAAACACGAAGTTCTAGATTAGAACTTAATAGTGTAACCTGCAGGCAGGTAAACTGTTAAGCAGAAAGATTGTCTTAATACAGTGAAACACCAATTATGGCTTGGGCCTCAAGGCAATTCCATAGCATTAACATTATTGGTATTTAAAACCATGATTGCTGCTGCCATTCATAACAAACATTTCAAAGGCAGACTTTAAAGGGCACAGATCTGCTAGTTAAACTTCTTTTCACTAATAATTCAGGAAGCAGGTCCAATACCAGCTATTGTACTTTTGCTAAGTAACTAAAATTCTAAACACAAGAGATTGAAAGAGCACTTTCCCTGCTCTCACAGGAAATGTCTTGGGCTTACTTAACTAGTACAAGTAAGTAGTAAATTCAAAAACATCAGCAACACTGGCATGATGGTAAAAGGTGAGAACATATCTTTTCTGTGAATGCAAGTCCAGTCTTTGGTTTAACGTTTCATCTGAAAGTACTGACAGTTAAATGTCCTCAGATATTATTTAGCACAAACTCAGAGGAAGAGAGTGCCACCTACTGTATGGACAGGCATGATTGCATCCAGGGAATGTGGAGGGAGCAAGCCTCACTTGGAAAATACTCATTGATTTACTGTCTACCAGTCCAACAAAAACACGTACAAACCTACCACACTTCATATTGGCTCTGCCCAAAGCAAGGAGGCAAATATAATATTTTCTTAAAATAACAACTGAAAATAAAAAATTCCTTACCCAGCAAGTCCTATCTTATTAAAAACATCCCTAGGGACCCTACAGTTTCTGTTTCCAATACATAAAAGAGGTTTAATGAATTACCTTTGATTTCTGGATAGTAGAGAAAAGGCTTTGGTTCGCTGGTTTCCAGATCGGATTTCCTGCGCAGTTGTACAAATACAGATGCTGGCTTTGTGATATTGACATCTCGATACTTGGGTGTCTTGAACACAATAGCAAACTGTGAAGGAAGCAATGGTAAGGTATCTCTCACAGAGCATGAGTTTTGACAACTTTGTTTTTACACTTGTGCTATTTTGTAGGAGCTGGTTTACAGTTTGGGAGGCAAAAAGTCATAGCAAAGGGCTGTTACAATAATACATTTCCATTTTAGTTTCCAGTTTCACTTCTGAGGTTGAGTCGTAAAGCCTTTTGGGAAAGACAAAACTGCCATGCAGAGTGCCACCACATCAGGTATGTTAGTACTGCACTGCTGGACTGTTTGTCCCCTCATCATTTAGCACCTATTCTGTGGCTTTCTCAGCGTGTGCACAGGAGCTCTCAGAGCTGTTCATATATCATATCTCAATTCACTCTGGTGCATGTTAAAGCAATGGGCTGTTTCCCACTTGCCTCGCATTGTATTCCTAACCTGCACAGTTACCTAATGTAGGTCTTTAAAGAACTATTAAGCTTTTTATTAGGAAGTAACCAACCAAATTTGTTGTAGCATATTACAGACGCTTTCACCTGATTTACTAACTATAATACAATCCTAGTTTACAGAGATGAGAAAACTGTTAACAACATACAAACGCTATATTACTTACTTACCTGTCTATGTACATCTGTAGGAGAAAAATCTCCAAAACCCTCCCACATACCACCATCTTCATCCTCTTCATAGAAACGTATTTGAATATCATCTGCAAAGAATGAAAGAAACACACTTTGGGATGTTTGTGCATTTGTTTAATCTTTGGCTAAATATTTTTCAGATAAAAATCAGCAGGATTACTTTTTGGCTGGATGACAATATTACACAATACATCAATTACCTTTATCCATTTTACGAAAACAGCAGAAATAACCCATTTTTGACATCAATGTTAGATCAGCCTGATTCTAATGACTTCATTGAAGTTGCTGTTTACTGAGCTGTGAAAAGAGAACTAGGTTCACTACCTCTTCCTATTCTAGGGCTATAAAACATTCCAGAGGAGCTTTATTTGGAACAAACATGTAAGGAGGGGAGAACTTGAATCGTGAAATGTAGAAACCACCCTCTCTCCTCCAACAGTTTCAGTTCAAAAAACTGTAGCAAAACCTGAAGTGCCACAGTTCAAGTTCCGCTTGCTGCTGGCAGAGTGCCACTGCAGAGCTGCAGCCCAGAGGGACAGTGAGGGTGCTCAGCAGTGATCCTTCACCCTCCACACTGCACAGGACAGAAACATCTCACCTGGCTTCTGCTCCTCTAAACAAATGTTCTTTCATTCTCTTTGTATTTATTTATTTATATTTTCAGGAGAAGCATCACCCTAGTGAATTCCTTCTCCAGCACTCTTGGTGAGAAAAAACTAGGAAAAGCCTGTTGTCTCTTAGGGTGACTGATGCAGGAGCGGACAGACTGCTTCCCCTCATCTGCCACCTGCCAGTCTCAAGACTGTGAACCACCAGTTCCAGTCCTGCTGTCCCTCATGCTCAAGTTCCTGCAGGCAGGAGGTTTCTGAAAGCAATGAGGTCAGGGGAAACCCCAGTCTGGCTGAGGGGAAACCCCACCTCCAGGCTTCCACTGAGTCAGATGTGCATTTATTTATTTTGTGCACAAGAGTTATGTTTTATCTCAGTCCCTCGGATGGCAGAGGGTAGGTACATTACTGAAGGAAAATAGTTTTTTCAAAGCCCTTAAACCCCACAAATCCCTGTCTCTTTTCAAAGTCCCTGAAAGTCCCCAAAGCCTTCTCTCTTCCCTAAGTCATAGAAGGGCATTTGCAAGTGAGATGGAAAAGGATAGCCTGCATTCACAGAAAATGTCAGCGTGATTTTAACAACATGTGCAGGGACTGATGCCAAACAGAAGAGAACAGGGCACCCACTCTACCATGCAATCCACACCAGGGAGTCCCAAGTACTACCTATACCTCAAAAATGCAAAGGATTTCTCTCCCTCATTCCCATTTCTTTTCTTTTTAGTTTAGCCCAAATACAACGAACCACATTAACCATTATCTTCTTATACAAAAACAAAGCATCCAAATCCACACTGCCAGATTCTGACACATTCAGAGCCACGAGGAGAGATTCAAAATGAACCTGTGAGAAGTAGGTTTACACAGAGTAATCTTTACCATTAGCATAAAATATAAGTAAAACATAATAAAACAATAAAAATAAAACATAAAAAATAAAATTAAAAATAAAAAAAAATTAAAAAAATAAAACATAAAAATGAAGTTACTAGCAGTAGTGCTGAACAGAGAAAGCTCACACTTTCTCGTTATAATTAGAAACTTAATGATAAATCAGAAACTTTAGAATAATACAGAGCAGGTGTTAAGTTAATGGAGTCAAAGGTCACCCAAGACACACCACCCACAAAAAAAATCCAGAACCATGGGGCAAGGGCAGAAACTTTAAAAGAACAAAGGTGATTGCATTGTCTCTGTGGAGGCAACACAAGCTGAATTTGCTTTGCAATAGACTATTTTGATTTATTAGTTTTCTGGACTGCTGCCCTGACTTCCAGGAAGGCTGAGTCCTTACAAATCCTACTGCACTATCAGAGGGGGAGAATACTAAGGCAGCACAGGAGGCTTCATGGGTACTCCAGAGGAACACCTTGATGTGCCTTACAATACTCAGGATTCTCACCTTTCTGAACCTTGTCACAGAGAAGGTAAATCTCTTCCCCTCCTGTCACGCATCCTGCTGTTCTGTCCATTCTTACGATTTTTAAGTTGGAGGCATTGGGCGCTTCTATTGAAAGGGAATATCAAAAAAAGACAATGCTTACATTCATAACAGAGACTTAAAAAGAAAACCCAAGCAAAACACATAGAAATGCAATAGAAAGACAAGCCTCCAATACAACCTACTTAAATTTTTCTGTTTTTTTTTAAACATGAATAAATCAACAGCTTTTCATATGAATATACATATCTAGTATCCTCTAAGCTTTGACTGAACTGTGAGCTACAAAATAAGGTCCCAGTCATTCCAGCATAATTACTGCACTAGCAAAGGAGCCCAGCAGTGAACTGCATCCAGCACCCTGCACTAGTACTAATTTTATGGCAAGAGGGAGGTACGAGAGAACATAATTTTTTATTTCCCTGCTTTCTGACAGCTTGACACTCTTCAGAGCTGTTTCTTGTGTCTCAGTATATAAAATGCTTTGCTTTACACAGTGGTTTACTTGACAGCATGTCAGTTTTTGGCCAGCATACTGGACTGTGATAAAAACCCCACTTCCACAGACCTTAGCAGAGGCATCAATAGACAACTCTTCATCCTCCAGACAGAACTATCATTTGATAAGTAAAAGCAGCTGTGACAGGTAGTTACTCTACCACAAGTTATGTCTGTTCTGTGAGAGGTTTGAATGGTGCCACAGAAGAGTATTAGGGAAAAAAACCCAAACAACAGACAAAACCCAAGAAAAATCTTCTGAAATTAACAATCAAGAATTCCCCTTGGGAGATCAGAAACTAGTAACTGACATTTGTCTAGCAATTTACGACAGCAGAAACATGCAAACAAAATTTCCCCTTTATTTGTCTCCTTAGTTTAAGTCAAAATTTTTGACATCACTGCATTTCCCAATTAACAGCAAGGAACAGACTGTAACAGAATACTTGCATATAAGACCTTTTCATTTAGACTTTGCCCTTAAAAAGCCATGATATAGACATAACTGTTGCACAAAGAAAAAAAAAATGGTACTTTTTCTGAGTCATCACAGAACGACTATCAGGAACATGGTAATCCAAAGCCTCAGGGAGGAAAATTCAGGCAGCAGAAAGGATTCAGGTAAGATGAGTCAGGATAATCAAAAAGCACAGGGGAAAATATGAAGTGAGAAGATTCACTTAGAAAAAAAAATAGAGGGATGTAACAGAAGCATAAAAAATACTGACAGATCTAAAGCAAATGGATTGAGAACTCTGATTGTGTTAGTCTCTAAAAAAGGACAAGCAGATGGTCAGCAATATTGAAAGGTGTCAAATTCTCAACAAAGACTGAAGCAAAGTAATATTTTCCTCACATCCTGTGTGACAAGACTTTGTCACAGAAAGCAATTGAAAACTGCAAAATTCAAGCCTTTCTTATGAATATAACAAGAATTTACAAAATCTTCATCACAAAAGTGGCAGGATCAAACATGCCAACAGCAAAATAAAATCTTGTTCTGTGGCTTACATCACCATCCATTAAAAATCAGAACAATACCATATGTACTTGGACAGACATAGGCCTAATTATCCATGGGCTACTCACTTGTTATTCATCAAACAACAGGCAAGCAGCAGTGCTAGATGAGTATATGCACAGCAATATCTACCTATCATTTTCGTATGTACAAAATCTTGCCCCTTATTAAAAAAGTAATTAAAGCCAAATATACTCACTGCTGTCATATATTGCATCTGATATAACAGGGTCAAGTTTCCGTGTGAAACTACCATTACTGTCAGGCAGAAAGGCTGTAAACATCAGACGCACGACACTGAGATCCATGTCCTTAGTCTGCTGTATCGCTGCCTGACGAATAATCTCTCTCTCTCGTTCTGGAACCAAGAAGTAGAGAGATGAATTAACACAAGGGGTAGGGGGTCCACAACAAAACAGAGAGAACAAACATTACTAACAAAAGGCACCAACAGCGAGGAAATGTGTTCTTTAACATTTAGTATCCAGCAGGTTCTCTCTTCTTAAGCAGAGAGGAGCAGCTATTCAAATCATACTGCATTCATCCTGCAGTTTGTGCACCAGATCTTATTTAAGATAAGGTATGCAATTAAAAGACAGACAGAAAATTACTATTTTCTGCTCTTAATTTATAATGGTTGAAGAAAGGACAAAGGCCACCACTAAGGACGCTTGAATTTTGCGTGTTAAGAGTGGTAAAAATAAGGCTGGTCCTTTTAATACAGTACCTGAAAGCAACACAGAGCACGGGTTTTACAAGGACAGGGGTGAAATGCAGCTGAATGAAAGAGTGTTCTCATAGGGAAGTGAATTAAGGATATCATGTCTTGCTGCAATAATGCAAAATTACTCTATTTAACAGCTTATTAAGCAGCATAAGAGCAATGGAATATAGGTGCAGAGGTGGGTACAGGCAGCTGTGGAAGGAAGTTGCTCCATTCTCATGTGTGTGTTGACAGCAAAGACTCTTTGTTTCAGATTCCCTAAAACACGGAACTACACACCACCTCTTAAAGCACATAGCCACAGGCTGTTTTCCTACCCAAGAATCTTTGTTATCAGAAGCTCAACCTGTTTTTAGTAAAAGACAAATTAAAAGCAGGCCATCATTTCTGCATACCAGTTAGCTGTCTGTCTCCACATCCTTCTGCCTGCAGATAGCCGAGTTCAGGATGCACCAGGAGTCCTGGGTTGTATCCCTTCTTGCAAGCATCTATCATGCGTGTTTCCAGAGTTTCAAACACTTTCTTCTTTGTGACATGAAGTATTCCAAGATTTGCAAACCTGTCAAATTTTGGTTGAGGAAAGTATTTTCTTAATGCCTTATGCCAAACCTGCAGAAGGTGGTCTTTCTGTACCAGAGGCAGCTACACAATTGAAGTCAAAAGAAGGATTCTACAGGCTTACTTAGGCACTATCAGTTCTTGAGGGTAAATTTTCCATCAAGAAAAAAACAGCCAAGCTTACAACACATGTAAAATGTGCAGTTACATGGCAGTGATTGTATGGGTGCACAGGATTTTCTTATGGCATAAGTAATCGTTTGTCAGCTTTCAGACTTTCACTGTGAAAGCAACTTACAATACATTGGAAAATCTGGTTTTCACATTTTGTTTGCCTGTCTTGGCAATGGCATTAATATTTCATTCTGTATGTCTGTTAAGCAGAACAACGGTTCAGGATACGATCCATCCGTTTAAAATGGTTTGGAGAGCAAGCTAAGAAGACAAAAACAGTCCAATATTTTCCAGAGAAAATGTCTCAAACAAGGCTCTAGTCATTTTAGCGAGACACTTCAGGTATCTATTTAAATGAAAACTTCCATAATACTGGGCCTGGTTTTGTAAAAATCTCCTGGCACATTTAAAAATCAATCAGATCTGGAAGTATGAAAACAAGACAATAATTCAATTTTCATGCAGGTCAAGTGAGGATAGGAAAGCTGTTTCTAAACATTTTACATCAGATGAAAAACAAGACAGGTTAGAAAATGAGCCAAACTTTTCAAGATGAAAAGGAACATGTAAAATAAAGCTATTTAAATTGTTGTGCTCGGTAAAGTCGGTGCACTGGGCTTGGACATCAAAAGTTACGAAGAATTTGTCTCTCCCAACCTTCTCAGCTTTTTCAACTTCATCTTCTTCACCAACAAAGACATTCTTGAGATCACAGAACTAAAACTCACAGCCAGCATGAAACCTGATCTAAGCCTAAAAACACAGTCAGGAGCCTCAGCTCCATTTACTGATATACACAATTATTCTTTTAAATTAAACAAGAACAGACCAACTACAATTTCACTACGATCTTACTGCTTTAAACTTTAAAAGTTTGACTCATATAGTATTGTCATGTTGATACGTGTCTTGCATTAATTTCAAATTTATTAATCCTATTTTCTTAATGCTTTTCTCTTCATTATATTCCTATTGGCAGATTTCAACAAAGTAAAATATTTATCAAAGTGGTAACAAAATCTTTTCTTCACTAACTTTAGTCCTTTCTCTGATCAAAACTACTTATATTTTAACGAATGGACTTACAATACAAATTTGGACTGCACACCAGGAGATTAAAACTATTCTATTCAAGATACAAACAAAACACAGATCAGAGTATGAAGACTCGTGCTCCACGTAGCTGCCTCTTCCTCAGTAGTATTTCTATTCCAGTGTTTCTTCTTACAGCGTTGGTGCTCTCTGCTGTAGCTCAGGTGTACAAAGGAGATGACAGACTTACCCTACGACCATATCTTTAGGTCCTGCATTAACCGTGCACACTCCATCTTCACAAAATTTACCCACCAAGCTGTGAGCGTGTAAGTGGACGTATTTCCCATTAGTTACTAACTGGACAATTACTTTTGCAGGTCCAACATAATTGCAGATCTGTAAATAAATATAAAAAATGCGGGAGAGTTTGCTTGCTTTTATTTTTCTTTAAATGGAACAAGTGATGATTTCAGTTTGATATATTCTGTTACCTACGTAGAATCAAACTTACATAGGAGAAATGCGTATGCATTTCCTCATGAAATACAAATGGCAAACCAGATCATCATGAAGAAGAGCCAACCCGTTTTTTGGTAATTAAACTCGACATACAAATGGCAGGAGTAGTGAGCAAAAAAGCTAAAGGAAAGCATCTTCTCTTTCCTAAATCATGAATCTCAGTTTTACATTCTGGCCATTTACTCCACATTGCTCTCCTTAAATCAATCAGTACACTGAATTCACAATTAACATTGTCACCTGTTAAGAAGCCTATATAAAATGTATGTATTTAACTGAAAACCCTGCATTGTTTTGACCACTTTGAAAACACTTAAAAAATTTAAACACTATGATTGTTTTAAAACATTTGGGCCTCATTACAACGACTCTTCAGGAAGAGATTTTAAAGTGAATGAATACTACACCAACAGTTATTTTGTTAGTTCAATATGTTACATCAACACAAACTACCCAGCCCATCTCCCCTGAGTGTACACGAGGATATATGCTAAATTCCCATCTAGGATTTTGCCAGACTATGACAAAATTTTTGCTTTCATATAGCCAACTCTGGAAGACTACAAAGCTTTTTTTTTCCCCCCTGCAATAGTTTCTAATCACCACATATTTTTTAATAGCTTTTAAAACCGCGGTGTCGAACAATGCCTCAAAAACACATCTAAAATTACTAGCAACACACCATATTGGTAAGTTATTTGCTTTACATATATTATTTAGAACTTTTCTTTCCTCACAAGTAATACTCCAAGTCAGTTATGGGTTATGCACCACTTTCAAATTATGCTGAACATAAAATTACACACATTTTAAAAAGCAAACATTACCTTCCCTTCTAATTCACTTAATTAACTCTTTTATCAGTGCTGGGCTTTTCCCCCTCCTCCTCCAATTTTTCTTCTAATTTGCCTTTGGCAAAGTTCTTTGTTTTCAGCAGCTTATAGATCTAATCAACCAAGGTATCAAAGGATCACGATAAACATTAAAGTGATGAATCAGTGATGAACTGAATATTTAAGGTTATATTGTTGATAAAATGCTGATAACGAGGGATGGCCTTGATTTCACCACACTACTGAGTCCTTCTAGCTTCCTTCACTCCAGTTAACCCCACTCTTGAACCCATTCCATCACAGCTGGAATACTTTGCATATGTACAATGCAGCCCTCCCTGCCTTCCTATTCACTGCTGAAAGCAAAAAAAATCCCAACTATGAAAAAGTTGTTTCAGAAGGAGCAGGTGTGCAAAGCCCTCTTGTTACTCACTGCCCACTAATTAACGTATAATACTGTACTAATGTGCTTTTTACAAGTGGCAGTTTCTAAAATACGAGACATGAGGTGCTCATGCTTCCCTCCCTTTTCCAAATTGTAATCTCTCCTGGACTGAAACAATACAGAAATGTAGAATAATCACTGCTGCACTATCTCCATAATTTACCAGCAGTGATAAAATTCCTATGTACCTTTCACAAAGTCATTTGAAAATAAAAACGATTGCATTTAGTGATACATATCACCACTGCTACTACAACTAGCTTTTCAAAAAGGTGGCTTTAAAAAGAATTTAATTTTATCCCTCACTAAACAAGCCCTTCCCTACTATAAAGCTCCCAGTACCTCTGTAGTACTACATTCATTATGAGCAACATGCATGTTCCAGTATAACATCAGAAAAGTTCAAGACCATCCTTCATCAGCTGTAGAAACCAGAGTGAAACTGGAGGTAGGACCTGCTGCACTTCAAGGACTTTCCAGCCTCTGAAAGCAGAACATAGAACTGCAGTGGTAACCAGATTGCAATCTCTCCCTGTTACTCAGCTCAGCATGATCTTTGTAGTCTCTCTCTTAGGGGAAAAACAAAACGGTTCTTAAAACGTAATACCTTATGTAGGTCATTAGGCAAGAAAGGACTGGTTTTGTCATCCAGTCTGATGTCCTCTGCTGCAAAGACTACAGAATGTCCCCGAACTGTATCCTACCTATATTTCCTACAGATTTTTCTACTTGATTTTGAGACATCCAGCGTATCTTGATGTCCAGCAAAATAGCCTGAGTGGTTAAATATCCTTAAGTACCAGAAATTTAGTCTGAAATAACTGAATCATGCCGTAATTTCAGAATAATCTGAAATTTATTCTGGCACTAAAGTATACAAGTAGCTATCACCTTTTATGTATGAACTTAAAAAACACTGTTAAAGGCATTAAAAGGTAGAAGGTACGTTACAATGCTGAATATCTATAGAAATCTAGGGTTTGCCGAATTGACACAAAAATATACACTCAGATGTGAGTAGAGATAGCATGTGGGTGCTGTACAGCTCAAAATCAGTTGTCATCCAAAAAAGTTCCCTACTGATCTTCAAATTAAAGAAGTGAAAAAGGAAAATAAGGAGTTCCTGGGAAGAGTATTGCTGTAATACTTGATTATGTCCTGTACTAAAGCAGCATTCAATCGATCTGATAAAGCTAAATGCTGCAGGCTCACACTTATCTGCTGTTTCTGTTTGAGAGATTTGTCCAAAAGATTAAAAGGACTCTGTCAACTCAAAATTGAGTCAATTTCAAAACAAGAGCTGAAAGTTTTTTCACATCCCCCTGCAATCCAGACCCCAGTCAATTTTTATGTTTCTGAAATTTTGCAAAAACTTTATAAGAATGTTTTCCTACTTCAAAGATGTATTTTCCAGCTACTCTCACAAGCAAGAAGTGAAACCAACTGGTCAACAACAGAAAGCAAATGATGGAAAAGACCATGTCAAAACTACAAAGCTAGCTACCACAAAAAACACCTATTTCTCTTTCTAATCACTTTGTTATAGCAACTATAGCCCCAACCCTGCCTAACCTTCCAAGTGTGACTAGTGCTGTCCTCAGTGCACATGCATAGAAAGTGTTCTACAGGTGAGGCATCACTCTTTATAAACAGTCTGTTTTTACAGAGCAACATCTCTTTTTTTTCACTTGTTAATTTAAGGCAAAATATTTCAGAAGTGGTACGAATAGTGCAGGCAACTGAATAGTTACTTAGAGGTTTAAAAAAAAGCAATGTAAAGTAGCTACCACAAATGGGAGCTGAAGATCTCCTGATTCTCAGAATGTGAGGTCACTCTAATGACAAAAATATGGAGATGGGTGCTCTGCTTTAAGAGGCTCACCAAAGAGACTCAGTGGCTCCTGTTCAGCTAAATCAACCATTCAAATCTGACTGAATTTAGCTTTGGCTGAATTTGGTTCAATACAGATTTTTAAGAGGGATAAAGATTTGTAACAAAAAGTCTGCTCATTCTTGTCTCATATTACTCCTTAATTCAACTGTTAAATGATTTTTTAACTTGTAGTCACCAATCCATCACTCTACAATTTAATTCCTATGAGAAAGGAAAAATTTAAATACGCTGCTCCTTTCATCACCAAGAAGGCTCATCAACAAAGTCACTTGACTCATTTTCCATAAATTCTTCTCCTGAACTTGAAGTATGTGCTGAAATCCCCGATTTCAGTATGAACATTTCTCTCCAAAGCGAGGATAGCCCCAGGCCATGACTGGATGGGCAGTTCTCCTGCCGGGTGCCCGGGGTCAGGGTCACCAAACTGGGATGCAGCTTCGATTCACAAGCCAACCGGCACAAGGCGCTCTTCAGCTCAGGCACATTCCTGAGCAATCGCTTACTGATTTACATCCAACTCACACAGAACAGGCAACTACAGACTGCAGCCACCCACGCAGACTTGCCCCCGAGGAGATGAAAATTCAGGACGCTTCATTCACCCCACTACTTTCGGCAAATTCACACCTAAAACTGGATCAAGCACTTCACTGTGAAACACAAATATGTCCACACTAATAAGAGGTATGCAAGATCACAACACACGGGGTAAACAGGTAAGAAGGCCGGTGGAAATGTTCTGCACAAGTCTTCTCACATTTTCTGAAGCATATAAAAGCCAAGCAAATTATAAAATAAAAATGTAGAGAGTTAAATAAGCTGGTGAAAATATTAGACTTTCCAGTTTTATTCTTTCTTATGCTAATGATTGTTTTTAGTCCTGGACAAAAAGCTAATGATGAACAAGCAGTATAGTAGCCTTGATTTCAATTGTTCCAGACAGTAAAATACTCCAGCATTGTGTTACTTAAACTTAAGTAGATGTAAATGAAATTTAAATGAAGAATTTTAGGTAGCCTTCTATTACAATCATGAAACGTAACTTCATTATTACATATTCATTATCTACAACTTCTCTGCTCTCCATAATGACATGCAAAGTTGTACAGAATCCTCTGATTACACAAGACATTTTCTATATATTAGGATTACTGATAGCAAAGACAGGGCTAAACAAAGGAATATAATTCCATAAACCATAAACTAATCCTAGTTTTGATAGTATAGAAAAATACTGCTGTTATGCAGACTCCATTTGTCAGAACCATTCTATTAAAACAAGAGGCTTTACATCAATTCCATCTTGGAAAGATGGCTAGTGCACATAAGAATGGCATTGCAGAACTGCTACACTAACTCCTGACCTACACCATCTAGTAATACTAAGTAATAATAAGTGGTTAGATATGTAATTAACTACCAAAACATCTGGCTTATAAACATAGCAAAGTCTTGCACTCCAGCCTTTACATGAAAGATGTATTTTGATGTGTTCCAGCTTAGCTACAAGTTAGTGACAGTGCAGGGAGAAAAAAAAAAGGGTGAAGTTGAACAGCCCTACATTATGCAAGAGGTCACATTACACAAATGTGTTTTCTTTTGGCCTTCAATCCATAATCCTACGAAAACAGAGATGGGAGACTGCAATGCTTTTTAGTGCACAGAAGATTTCCATTTTCAGGCCATCTCACAGGAGGTACTGGTAAATTATATGAGTTTCTCGTGCAGAGTCAGCCAAGCAGAAAGCAGATCTCACTGTGAGCTGCACTGACCACACCATGTCCAAGGTTTAAACATCTGTAACAAAACCTCCTTTCTGATGGTACAGCCAAGGCCCACAATACTGCACTGTGATCAACCAACGGAGGTTTCATGTGACAACACTGGCACAGGAGTAAAAAAAAAAAAACAAACCCCAAAAAAATCCAAACAAAAAACCTCAAGACAATAAAAACATAGCAATCTTCAATTGTGCTCCCCTCAGCTATGACAAGGTGAGCACACTGACGAAACACAGAAGAGACTTACAGGAAAAGGTGTGAAACACTTCTGTCTGTACTGGCACCACTTGAATCAAGAACAGGCACTAACAAGCAATGGCCTCGAGGAATTTACTTGTTGTGTTCCCTTGCCAGCCTCTCCCAGCAGGTGTTGCCATGTGGGGATTGTACTAGAAAAAAACCCAGATGCACACAGTGGGATGGGAGGCAGGGGAAGGGACGTGTGTATAAGCCCCAGATGAAATTAAAATCTGATGATCAATGAAATTAGAAGATATGATAGAAAACCAAAGAACATTGTTCTTTCTAGTTTACTCAAGGAGAAATTCCATTTCTTGTACACCTCCTTGTCATGCTATCGTGTGACCTATTACACCTTTATAAAGTACCACTTGTATAATTATCAATAAAGATTGGATTGCAATACAAAGACCTGGTTTGATTGAAATAAATTATTTTATATCTGATCATACCAGTGCAATTTCATTCATTGGTTCATCACTACTGTCAAAATAGAAAAGAGAAAAGCAACTAGATCATTTGCCTGGGCTAGTAATTTTTCATAGGAGTTTTGCAAGCCTCTAAGAAAGCAGCTTTTCCAGCTTCTTCCCAATTTGCAAGACTAACTGCCTAGGTTATCTCAGCCAATGCTGATTATTTTCCATTGAGTCATGCTTATACTGATTCATTATGGAGAAGCAACTGTTCCAAACTCCAGCCTTTCCCAAGAACTGCAGATGAACTACACACATACTGAGGAGAAAGATGAGGAGGGGCACACACCAAGGCATAGGCTGACTGGCCACTCTTCCCTCCCCTTTTTTCCCCATAAAGGAGTTAGAGATAACACCAGAATTACAATACATTAAGAAGTAACACCAGAATTAGAATACATTAACCCTGCTCCTGAGACAATCTGTAGTGCAATAGTTCAAAGACGTAATGCAACAATGAGATCAAGACTCCCATTTAAGTTAAAAAAAATACTGAAAAGACACAGTGTATATTTTCCTGACTCCCACAGAAAAAGAATTTGCTGTGAGAACCACAGGCAAAGACAGTTGTCCAATCCCAAAATGATTAATCACTCTTCTAATCTTCATATTGTGCCTCCACATAACATTTCTTTGATAAACATATATGAATATTTTCCAAGGGGAAAAAAAAATCCACAAAAAAAGTTCAGCCAACACCTGAACATAACACTGTTCCTATTAAAATGAGAAGTTTTATGTTGACTTTAAAGGAATTAAGTTCTTAAGAACAGAATATCCTAGAGATATTAAATAAGGAGTAACATGAACAGAAAAAACAGTAAAACTTGGTAAAGAGCATCCTAGAGTGAAGAGGAATAACTAAGCAGCCTCATGCTTTGCAACAGAAGTGGAGCAATTGAGCAGCTTAGGCCTTGTTCCATGCTAAAACTGCACAAGGGCAGTGAGGTGGTAGGTGCAGGGAAACCTAGTGCTCAACTGCTGGCAGATAAAAATGGTGCCAAAATAACCCCGCAAATCTGAAGAAAACTTTATTTTCAAAATCAACTACACTTTGAAAGTTGGGGTTGAAACGTAGTCTGTCTTGAGTAACACACATTTATGTTGCTATTGTCCTATCCACATCCATTCAGTCCACAAAATTAATGATTTATGTACTTACTTTAACCTGAGGATAAGATTTTTTGTTCTTTTCACTAGAAGCACCAGGAAGTCCACCATGTGAAGGTCCTTCACATACGTATCGGAAACGAAAGCCCCTCTGTGGGAATAAAGGAAAAGAAACTTGAAAGCCACTTAGAAACAAAAACCACGCACACACACAAACAAGACTTGCCCAGATGGAAAAGTTACAAATGTTCATCCCTGAAATACTGAGTGATGGTCAACAAAGCACCATTGAACTGTAGCCCTGGAGAAACTGTTCTATTCTCACTCTTACATACAGTAGCAACTTGAATTTTTTTCTTTCAGTTAAGATATTTTAAAGCAGAGGTTCATTTATACTCTCAAAACAGGATGAAAACTAACATGTAGAGAATGCAAGAGCAGATAGTCTCTCCCATGACTGCTGCTAGGTAGACAAAATTGAAGCAAATAATAAGGAAGTCCAAAGCATCATTAAGGAAAGAACAGGGATGAAACAGAAGAAATGCTTTTTCCTTCTGGGAAAAGCGTATGAAAGCTGTATCTCTGTGTGAAGTCCAAAAACAGCACAAAAGCTTCAGGGCACTCTGGCTGAGTTTTCGTCTCAGATACACAAATAGACACTTAAAGAACTATAGGATATTGGCAACCAGTCCACAGTACAGCTCTCCACTGATTCTGTTTTTATTTATAGGGAATAACATCCCCTTTACTTAACACAGTAATCTATAAGGCACAAGAGATGCAACTCTTAAGCAAATATACTTGGTAATTCTAACTCTACTTAACTATATATTTCATGTGGTCCCCAATTTTGTTTTCAGATCTACTCTCCAGTTCTGCAATTTCTGGCAAAATCCCCACCTTATATAGGCCTGTTCAAATAACACCAGTTAGTGTTGTACCCTTTGTCAAGAGTCATTCAG
This sequence comes from Calyptomena viridis, assembly GCA_013390005.1. Lineage (NCBI taxonomy): Eukaryota > Metazoa > Chordata > Aves > Passeriformes > Eurylaimidae > Calyptomena > Calyptomena viridis. Next base: position 85,953 of record WEIV01019366.1, on the reverse strand, counting down.
CTGCTTTCGAATAGCAGATAACACTGAATTAGAAGCCTATATTGGCTGAAAGCAAACAAGATTTAAAATTACCCTGTAAACATTAGCTTCAATACCTATCTCACTAAAGCATTTTCAGGTTAAGAACTTGTGTTCACAGGCAAATGTAAAGATCTGACTTTTATTCGGATACTGACCAATTGCCTTCTGCAGGTGAACTGAGTGACCCAGAGTACTGCAAGGGAAGTGCCCAGCTATGATGACCTTGCACTCAAGCTGTCCAAAAGGCAAAGCAACCTCTGCAGTCAGAATGCAGCAGAAGACCCAGTCTCTCTTCAGCTTGATGCCTTCAATCCAACAGATCCAGCAGTCATCTCTATGGCCTTCCTCAGTCTATTGCCTTTGCTATCCAAGCTATGTTTTCACACTTACTCCCCTCACCTGTCTGTCTGTTCCCACAGTGATTGTAAGCTCATCACTCTGCTGATCAACCACTCTCACCACCGTTATAAATCACTGCCCAGCTTGCCTCGTGGGTATTCCACAAGAGGACCCGCTTGCTGAGAAGTCACACATGGAAACAAGAGTTTCTTCTTATGTACTGCATACTGTCAGCCCCATCATGCAAAGGCATGGCCTGATTTGGAATGAACTAAAACAACAAGGAAGAGGCAGCATACTCTTCCAAGAGTTCGCAGTACATCGCTGTTTCACTTATGACCATGATGAAGAGCCTTTGTCTTTGGGGTGTGATTGAAGCCAATGTTCTCCATTGCCTCCTGCCAGGAAGACTGGATTGCGCTATGCTGCTCTGGAAGTCCAAGAGGAGGGTGTGACAGCTTTTAGCCACTCTTTTCCCCTGTTTACTGAACAGCTCTATAAAGCAGGATTTTATGCAACTAATTGGACAGACAGGAACTCTAACAGCTTCTTGAGGAATCCTTGTAATTGCTGGTGTCACCAGCTAAACAGAAACAATACCCAGGCAATACTTCAAGGCAATCTCTACCCAGAAATTACTTTGTACATCAGTTGCATAAAAACTAACCAGTGTATTGGGGTGACTTTTCTACTGTCAGAGGAGCATAAGTCAGTGTTTGCTATATACTCAGAAAAAAAGTTATATTCAAGTACTTATCTTCATTTTTCCTGGATTATCCAAAACAGACAACCGTAACAAAAGGAATCTCAAAAGACAACTGAATTTCTCTACATTACAAAGCACAAGTCAAAAGCTCCTGTAACTTGGGAACAGAGTAAAGTGTTTTTGTTTTTTCCTTCTTGTGTTTCAGGGAACATGAAACAAATCCTAAAAATCTTCGATGTTTGGTCTACTAGTTTATATTTCCAAATACTGGGGTACTGTAACAGTCACTTCTAAGATGAAAAGTCTACGCTTAGCAAGACATATTTTTAAAACCCTCAGGGTTTCCTTGTATTATGACACTTCCACAGAGATACAAAGATGAAAACAGAACAAAACAGGAAACGATTTAACTACAAAAGTAAGACTTAAAACTGCTCCTGTTCAAGTGCTGCATTTGTTCTGAGAGTTCAGCCTTTTCCGTACTCTTTCTTTTCTTAAGTCTTAAGTTTATTCTGAATGTAGTAATATAGCTACCTTAGACTTTTCAAAATGTAGTCTTGTTCTTACCTGTTTTGGCTGTTCTATGATCTGAAGATACGGTCCATCTGCTAACATAAAAGAAAGAGAAGTAGTATTAGAAATTATATTTCTATGACTATGACATATAAGTTACAGGGGTAAAATTATGTCCTTGAATGTCTTGAGATAAAATTTTTGAAAGAACCCAGGTCTACTCAGAACTTAAAATTTCAATAAATAATTTAATCACTTGGCAGTCTTTCATTTCCAAATGTTCTTAGGGACCAGTGGAGTAAAAAGAGAAGGATTAACTCAAAAAAGTTAATTTCAGCTCAGAGGCCTAAACGGGCAACTGATCACTCAGTTAAAACTTGCAAGGGTGAATAACAACAGGATCCTCCCTTTGCCACTTACAAGCAGTCTGGCCTTCTTGAGCTAAGGTTAACTTTTGTATTTAAACCCCTTGGGCTCTAAAGACGATACTCACAAGCTTTTGGCCCTAGGGCTTCCTACTGAATAGGTGCTTTTGAAAGTCTAGAGACAGCCAATGGGAAGCTCTGAGGCATGGGAATACAGGAGGAATTCAAGCTGTCTCAACACGCCCCAAACAGTCAGAACTGCTTTAAAAAAAAATCCTGGAACTGAGAAGACTAAACAATTTACGTTCTTTTAATAATTTCAGATACACTTTTAAATACACTGTTTCGCTGTGCCTCTAAAAATACTGAATACAACTCTATATTGAGATCCATCTTAAGCATGGTGCCAATATATAGGATTATGTTCCCCTAAAATTCTACTTATGTCTTCTAAAGAAGGCTTCCTTAAACGACTTTCAGTCTCATACAGTAGCTAACTTCATACTATAAACCTCATTCAAAATTTATCAGTTTAAATAGCCAGATTTAGAGCAGGCCCTAAATCCAATGAGAACACAGTGCCACCAGAGTTAAGAATTCACCACTTGATCAAAGCTTAGCTCCAACTCTGATCATTTATTTACATCAAGAAGGAAAGCTCTCTAGGTGGATAGCTGTGAAATACTTCTTCAAATGCAAGCCACTCCCGAGTCTGAAAAGGACAGTTCCAAATACGATTTCTTCCCTGCCTCTCGCTAAGTAGACAAGATGATTTGCATTTCAATGCTAAAAAATCAGTTATTTTCAAAGTAGATCCGAAACGGCTTCACTGTGAATACCTACATAATATTTTGCCAGCCATATTCCTTATGTATTCCTTATTATGTATCATCACTTCTCTATTAAAGGTATTAATGTTAAAAAAATCAAGCAAGCTCACTGGGATATGTGAATCCTTGAAAGCAGACACAGAGCACACAAAGCATTCCATGCCCTGCCATATCCAGGTGTGATCTGCCTCCGAACAACTGCACCTTCTCCAACACCACACCACCCAGCTACCTCAACTACATAGTAGTTGGCTTCAGCACACAACTACATATGTGCATCAACTTTTATTTGCCAATAAGCCCAATGTTCCGTGATAATTAAACACAGCAAGGGACTCATTAACATATGGCTTGTAGTATGACTACACGCATCTTTCTCAGCTTCCCAATACAACTTCGTTTTAACAAAATAGACCTTCATATCTTTGGTCAGCACAGGTCTTAACCCAACAAGCTTCTCTCAGCATTAAAGTTTTGATAAATACACTAATACATGAAATAAGTATTCTGCTGCTGCAGTTAGCTAACTCAGCAGCTGAATTATCTTCATGCCAAATTTGTATTGCAAATGTCAGTCACAACAATTTCACATATAAAGCTAATTTATTTCCGAAGTCCAACATTTGTACTTCCCCATGAAAATGTAAACAGTGCTACTTAAGTCATTCAAAAAACTGCATTAAGACCATATACACATTAGAAAGCATAAAAACCAGTTTGGACTTCAAAAACTTTAAAAGATGCAGAGTAATATTTAGCTTCACATTTCAATTTTTGCCTGTAACAGAGTCAAGATGAACTGAGTTGGGTTTAAGTAATATATCAGCACTTAAATTTAAGACCACTATTCACAGATCTCTAACCCTCTCCATGCTTTAGGCATCTGAAATTTTATACTTCAAGAATCCAGAAGCCTTGTATTTTCTAGGCATTGGCAGAAATAATGCACCTAAAACACAACTGTGTAGTTCAACTTTCAACCAAGTCTCCAGGGCATGATCTGCCAAGTAATTGTCCTTTTAGGAATTAATTTTCAAGGCATATATGTTGGGTTAGGATTGGCCCTAAGTACTATCACTTTCCCTCAAACATTAGCCAGAAAAAGAAGTGTTCTTATCCAATGGTTAAGTGGCTGCAGAAGTCCCCCAGGATGCAGCAGGCACAAGTTTCAACTTTTCCTCAGCATAAGGAAATTCAAACTCCTAAGAGAGGGACAATATCTTGGCATATTGGAAAGTTCAAGGGAAATTCATTATACCACTGAAATGGTTTGACCTTACATGGAAAATTGAAAAACCTGGGACTGTGGTTCTTCTGCCCCCTTGGAAAAAAACTTATGAAAAGCAGAAAAATGTCCTGATTTAAAAAAAAAAATCCAAATATCTTACATACTAACACTAGGAAAGTGCAAAAAGATGCAGTGTAAATGTACAAAGGCAAATTAGATGTCTATTATCATTCATCCACATTATATAAATCATATACCAATGTATTTAAAACACAGTTTTGTGAGGTCTTATTTTAATTTTGGTGTTTGTGACTTAACATTTTCTTTTACAATGACTAAGTAATTCTCTGGTATAGCATCTGAACCAGACACAACAGTACAGAGAAGGCACTCTAATGTAAGGTACTTAATTATATCTGAAATGCTATTTAAAAATAAAGCAGCAATATTCAAGAAAACATCCAGGCATGAATGGCATATCACTTTGATTATAAAAATGATTTTATGCCCTGAAAGGTCTCACACAGTGTCTTCAGTGAATTCTGAATACTTTCCAGAAGTACATTAGACAGCCTAGCATCAATTCCTTCTTTCTCTCATCCTTTCCCATGGGGAAAGGACATTTAGTGTTTTGCACACGAAAGATTTTAATATTTTGTTTCTGTTAGTGGGCATGCCTGGTCTAAGCACACAGAGAGCAGGAACCTGAAGATGAACACCTTGTAAGAGAAACTAATAATGTCAAGATTTGTGATGATCGTTCACACCTCTGTTCTAGCCCAGAAGGTTGCTTGCTTCACATTCTAGTTTAACATGCAGCCCCCTTTTAAATGTTAAACAACCACAAGAAGAACACTCCTTAATGCATAGCTTAAGCTCTACTTCTGCCCTACAGAGAGGCTTTAGGCACACAGTCATGAAGCTGGCCTCTACACATAGATGACTCTCATGGTTGCCGAGAGCCAAGTTCTGACATGACTCCTCCTCACAGTTTGCCTGGCACTGCTTCAGCCAGGAGGGCCAAGAACTGTAACTAAAACATGCAGTCCTCCAGCCTGGAAGGGCTTTGGTGCAGACAGCCATATCCCGGGTATGCTTCAGGGCTTCTTTTTCTGTATTCTTGACTTGGTTGCCACAGACCAACTCGCCTCCCTTCCAGCCTGAGTCACAGTCCCACTTCCCCACGTCTTCTTCAACTGCTAAGTTTCTTCAGTTTCCTTCCTGTCTGAGTCAGAGGTCCTCCTACCTCTTGACACTCCCACTACTTAAATTCTTTCTTCCTCTTGACAGGCCTCACCCTATACACGTACTTCCAAAGAAGCACCCACCCCAGGCTCCCTGTTGGTTTCTTCTCACCATAATAAAATCAAGGAAAAAAGGATCTGCGAGGTTTCCCCGCAAGCCCGGCAGCACTGTTGGACTAGTGGGGTTCTTTATCTAACAGCTTAGCTAGTACCTGAAGCCATTCAATTTATCTGCAACCAGCTCTGGACGAGTCTCCTCCTCACCTCTTCTCTGTTTAGAGACCCCCCAGAACAGGCATCTCACCTTTGTAATTGCCGTTAGGATGGACATGGATGAAAACGCTCACACTCCCTAGGTTTTGATTGTTAAATCCCACACCAACCCTCTTGTGTCCATCCTGGCAGTGGCACCTTGCTGCTAAAAGCTCAGACTCAAGATTCAGTGCCTTATCCTTCCTCAAGGCCTCTTGTAGCATTCACACATCCTTCCCCTCAGGGATTCACCTGCATAAGAACACTCTTTCGAATCTAGCCCTTCAGTGTTCAAGGTATTATGTTTAAAGCAAGCAGGACACGGGATTTGGTTAACCTTTTCCTTCAGTTCACTCTTCAAAACACAAGCACAGAAGTTCTAGAAAGAACACCAGAAACAGTACACAAGTCTGCTCTAAGGATTAGGGGCACCGCTTGGGACAGGGAAAACGAACACATTTCATTTTTGGTAGCAGTCAGGATTCCTTAAATCTCTAACATCATCTCTCTCTGAAAACATAAGAAATAAAGCTTTTTTAAATGCTGCCTTTTTCCCCCTCTATGCCCTTCTCATTTCTCAAGAGCAAGCATCACACAGGGTTGGACAGAGGATGTGAAAGAAATACCAGAAAATTAATTTTAGCAGCCTCCAGGCAATAATGTTGATCTCCCGACGGCCCTGCTTCAACTTCAAAGGTTTACAAACACCCCACCTTAATGCCAAGAGCTAGTTAGACCAGAACCCCTAGAACACAAAACAATTAACCAGTTCCCAGAATCACCCGACTGGCACACAGATTGCTGTGTTCCATGGTTGTAGATGACCTTGTATAATCAGGAGGGAGTAAGAAACACCCAAAATTATAAATCACTTTGCTCAGAGCTCTGCCCATTTCCTCTCCAATGTCACTTGTCTCCCCGCTACACAGTGGATACACCACTGATGTGTATCTGCTTTTACACTGTCTAAATACATGCCATGGATAATGCTCCCTCCATTCCCAATGCCACTGAGGATTAATACCTAACTCTCAAATGCAGGATACTTCCCAATGAGCCAAAGAGAAGACAGACTTTGTGATGTACTGCCTGTGCTGCTGGTGCTGTTTTAAGCATATAGCTTGGTCCACTAATGTGCACTGTTATGGCACTTGTTATAGAGACATCTTTTTTCCACCAAAAGCACACAGAGACTACCTCTCTTTCTAGACTTAGATGCAAATATAGAACTTGAACAATGTAGCTATCTTCTACAGCTTTAGAGAAAAAATAACAAAGCCTAATTTCGATTTAAAATCACTATTTAAAACCAGAATGAGAGAGAAAAAGTGAGCAAAGACACTTGAGCACTAACAATGTCATTCAGAAAATCCTTGTCCCAACATCTCAAAGGTTTTCTACTATTACTGTAAATATTAACTCAAGAGCAGAACATCTATCATCAGAAAGCCCCCAAATTCCCCAGCTATTTGTTGTTTCAGGTACGCTGGCATGATATGGCAATCCACGGTTATACATTAAACCTGTCTGCCAAAGCAAGAGGTCTGACATTGTGCATTTATGAATGCACAGACTGAAAGACCTGTCCTAGAGAAAAATCCTTTTCAGAGCATTTATTTCACTCTCTCCATACCTCAGCTGGAAGTATTTTTGGAAAATCCCGCATGAATTTTCAACTAAACTTCCTGCCGTAAAAAGGCATCATTTATTAGTCCCTATTTGGAAACCACTAAAGCAGAATAAATAAATTATCGTATTATCTTACAACTGAAAAGCTAGTCCACAGTAACAACACAGCACAGTTTCAAGTAGGGAAGGAAGTAAGCATTATAGATACTACTCAAGAAACAAATTTACTGTGGCATCACCAGATGCTGTTGAAATGATCAACGTTTTCTAAATTTTAACTTTTTCTTTGCCATAACCTGAAATGCAGGATTCCTTTACTGAATCCCATTTTGTATACAGGGAACTAGCCACTTATAGCACAGTAGTAGAGAAGAGAGGGAGCACTTACAAAAAAAAAGGCCTTTTCCTAAGCAATTTTGCAAATTAAGAACAGACTAGACTTAGCTCAGTAAGAGTTTTCTGTAAGTGCAGAATTCAGTGAATCCTTGACTCTCTGACATGGTTTTGAAACAGCCATTTTTTACTTTAGAGAGGACACAGAAGTCTGAAAGTAAATTTTATATACGTAAGTAATTTGTATGAAATGAGTCTGGCATAAAGAGCACAGAATAATCTTAAAGGTACATGTAAGAGAGCTCATTATGGGGAAATTTCCATAACCTTATTTGTTCCACAGAAACTCCGGGAAAACACAAAAAAAACCCTTGGTATACAATGTCTCAACCATTTAATCCTACACAGATGAATCTTACTGAATAATTTTATCTGCCTTAATAGAAACGCACTGCAAACAAATGACTGCAACATTAATTTGTTGGATGTTTGTCCATATTTGTCAAGAGCTTTGCTCATCAGAACATTTTATCTCGAAACAAAATTATCTGTATCNGCTTTTGCAGCACATGATTCAGTGTGTTCAACTCAGGGCTAGAGTGACATACTGAAGTTGTGATAAGAACTTAATAAAGAACAAGAAAAACTGAGAAGCTGCGGGTCCAATCTCTTTTATCTGGTACTGAACTTTGATAATAAGAAGAAATGCTCAAAAAACAGGAGCCTGGGTCATCTACAGTATCATATGTTGTTCTTGATTGTTTCTTGCTACTACTCAGTCAAGAACACTGAAGTTTAAACAAGGAAACACTGAAACAGCCTTCATTTTTATTTTAAAATCAGTGTTTATTGTTACTTCAGGGTGGAATCTTACCTACAAAGGGAAACGATAAATGTTTATTTCATTTTACCCTTCACACCTTCACTGCTGTCAAGAGTATCAAATATTGAAAAGAGTTTGCACTTTCAACAAAACAAAGTAATTTGCAACACAGAAGATACCAGCTACATCCTAATACAACACTCAAATAGAAAACAACGGCAAGTTGTCATGTTAAAAGACATTAACAGCTATATTGGAGAGATACATTGAGAAAAAACTCATAAGCTTAAATAATTTTTTTTTCCTTCTTCCTTTCATATCAGCTATTCTAATAAACTAACCAGGGAAAAAGAAATTTCCAAATTCATGCAAGAAGGAATATTTACATAGAAATTTAATAACCAAAACCAGACTAAGGTTGATCAAGCAGTTAATACTGACTGAGCTATAATGGACTTTTGTTTATTACCACTGTTCTGGAACCATAATGTAAGAACTGCATATCAGACCTGTGCAGAATACTATTTGCTCACTTTCAGCAGTCTGTTGCAAAATTTGACTCTGAACTTTCAAACTAGTGTTATTATTCAGGAAATTGTCAGGTACTTCTAATACCACATTGCCACTTTACAAGAAACAGAGAAGTCACTGAGAAGGAAAAACACAGGAAGTTAATATTCTCTACATTTTATTAGTGAAAAACAAGCACCTTAACAACTACTACAACAAATGAAACAGCATTCAAAAGGAAAGGTAGTACACAGCGCAGTCTGCAAAGTGGCAATACAAACATATAGGTCAATGAAGGTGCAAATTTAGAAAAAAACCCAAACAAAATCATTCATAACATCACGTCATTCAAAGCTCTTTGGTCACTATCCTGGTTTTAGCTGGGAAACTTTGTTGAAATTTTCAGTTTCTGTACAAGCCAAAAGAAGATCAGATTTGCCTCACTGCTGAAAAGTTTCATGTGGGTAAGAAGGAGATGCAAAAAGATGCAATAAAAAAATCTAGTTGACAACTTTGTAATCTAGTATTATGAAATACAAGACTGTAAACAAAAAAGCCTCTGAAAAAAATACTTCACAAAAGAAAACAAATGGGAAGAATCAGCAGGACAATATTACCATCAAATAGTAATAGTTCCTACCTGTTCGTAGCGGTAAGTCTGAAGTGATGTAATTTGTACTATTAAATAATGCATTCATTCCCATGAGCTGATCCATTGCAAACATCTATATTGAAAGAAAATATACTCTTCATTATTACATATACACATAATTGCATAAAGCATCTAACAGGAAAGAATTTCAAAGTTCTCTGCAAATATTGAGACTGCAAACACCTTGTTGAATTATATAAATATTTTATAGCTAATTTATTTTTCTGGCAACAACAGTGCAATAATAGCTGATAGCACTGACTCAAGTTGCATCAGTATCATAAGAACCCACTGACCTCAGCAGAGTTTCTAAACATGCATTTTGCTTACATGCACTAACAGCTATATATTCAAAAGAGCTTATACAGTAAATTTTGAAAATCTGACACTAGATGTCTTGCCCAAGGCCTTGGTGAGAACCTGTGTTTTCATTTCCACTTCTCTGATTATACCTCACCAGACTACATTCCTTATGGAAATATATTGACAAGCTCTAATACATGAAAACAGTATACCTAGGGTAAAGTTTTTTTTTTAACGCTGACATGTCTCGACTCACTGTAATTGTTGTGTCAGATATAAGTCTAACTTCTTACAAAGTGGAGCAAGTGTAAAGGAGCAAATACTTGCTCTTTGGAAATTAAGGTGAGCAGAAATGATCTGTTCTTCATTTAAACTTTTCACCCATGCACCAGTGTCACAGTTCAGACCTAACGAGATCACGAAGAGCTGGTGAAGAGCTAAGCCTATGTATGAATCTGTATGAGTGAAGGAATGCAAATATAAATGTTACACAAAACGGCCTTTTAGGGCATAAGAGGCTTTATTTTCACAAAAAGTCCACTGTCCACCACAAAAGAAATTTCAGTGTCACAGGTAGGCAGGGCATAAAAATAAGTGATTTTTCCAATTGCATATTTCAGCAGGCCTAGCTTACTTTTCATTTCAGCCATTTAACCAGTGGCAAGGCACTTTACAGGTCACATAAAAAACACCTTAGGGAAAAAATCCCCCAGATTTCCCCAAATCTGATTTCTGCCAATGTAGGATGCTTTTATACATCCACGTTGTTAACCCTAGGACAGTATGAAAGAAAGCCTAAACAGAGAGGACACAGTGATACTGAAAACACACAAATCCACTTACTTGGGGATCAGACATTCCCATAATATAGGAATCTTCTCCTGCCATTTTAAGTCCTGAAACACAAAATGTGATTAGAACTCTAATTTTTTTCAATGTACAGCAATAGAGAAACCTGGAAAATGTTAAAAGCCTCATTTCTGACACTTCTTATTTTACTCATTACATTAATGATTTTTCAAAATACTTTTAGAATTCCTCAGGTTTTGAAAGGGGCAATGTANGTTCCAGAGGTCCACAAGTGCTCAGCACCCACAATGATTCAGTGCTGACAATGACAACTATGGATGTACAGCATATCTAACCCTCTCTCAAAGGTCTACATGTAAATGCTGGACAATGGGAAAGTTTAGCTTGGCTTAGTTTCCCAGAGGCTGATAGTGGACCAGGAGCAGAGCCTGTGGATATTCTTAGGAATTTATTAGGTCTATTAGAAAACATTAGTGTTATTTCCTTTCAGGTAGATGTTACCAAAAGAATTACAATTTCACCTGTGTTGATCTCACTAAATAAGGTTCTGAAACAAAAAAAATAAGGAACATCTGAAAATAACTCTATGATTATTTCAAGAGACTCATGTCTGCATGGAAGCAGACACTAAATAAGGTTAACAACTAATAAAAGACAGAAACATGTCACTGGCCCTCACATTCCACCACGATGAACATGAGCCATGTTTTCCAGCAAAGTGAACTGTGAAAACCTACTGTACTATCAGAGTTGCAAGCAATCAGTAAAGAAAAACTGAGTCACCATGTTCCTTCTACAGGAACTAGAAAGGCAAATACTTGGAATACTTGAGTACTTCACTTTGATGGANTTCTGTCTTTTCTTTGACTATTCTGCCATTAGACTTGAGGCAAAATCATTACCATAATTTAACAAAAGCAGGACTCTGCATCTTTTTAAAATTAAAGAGCATTCTGAGTATCCATGAATGAACCGTAACAGCTTCCTTGTGAAGTATTACTAAATGCAAGATA